>JANITX010000009.1:5255708-5266512 GCA_027564395.1 Erythroxylum ulei
ACGTCATTCTTGCAGGATACGTACTCGGATATCACCATAGATGTCGGGTATGTGTCTTGTGGGAGTGGGGTGTTACAGAAAGCTAGAGGAGACAATTTATATGAAGCAACTAATCCGATTTAAGGACAAAAATAAGCTAGAATATGTTTGCCTATTGCAAAAATCCCTATATGGGCTCAAGCAAGCTCCTAGACAATGGAACAAGAAGTTCCATAAGGTTGTTGCTAGTATGAACTTCATCCAAAGTTTATATGATTGCTGCCTATATTATAAAGATCTAGGAATGACTAAAGTCGTGTTTATGTTAGTCTATGTAGATGATCTCATCATTACAGAGAAGGACTTAAATAAAATTCAAGAGGTTAAAACTGAATTGTGCACTCATTTTGAAATGAAAGACCTAGGAGAAGATCAAAAGCTTCTAGGAATGCAGATAATCAGAAAGAGGAGGGAAGGAAAGCTACGGCTTGTTCAAAGGAACTATATCCGAAAGATACTAGCTCAATTTAATATGGAACAAGCTAAACCTACTTCAGTACCTTTAGGATCACACTTACAGATGGTTTTTGACAAGTGTCCTAAGACTGAAGAAGAACAGAAGGCTATGACTCACTATCCCTATGATGTAGGTGTTGGAAGTTTGATGTACCTTATGCTATACACAAGGCCTAATCTAGCTTATGTTATAAGTATCCTAAGTAAGTTCTTGGCCAATCCAGGTTTAGAACACTGGCAAGGGCTCAAAAATGTTCTCAGATATATCTCTGGAATAGTGAACTATGGATTATGCTTCTCTAAAACAGAGCTAATCAAATGCAAGTACCTGTCTCTATATGGCTATGTGGATGCTGATTATGCAACAGTTAAAGACACAAGGAAGTCAATCTCAACATATATATTTACATTATCAGTAAACAAAATAAATTGGAAATCACAACAACAATCAGTGATAAGTCTATCAACTACAGAAGCAGAATATTATGCAATTACAGAAGGGGTAAAGGAACTAGCATGGCTATCAGGAATTTTGAAGGAAATAAACACAGAAATCACAACACCAGTACTATACAATAATAGTCAGAGTATGTGGTATCTGAGTCGTGATCCAGTCCTCCATGAAAGATCCAAGCACATAAATGTGTGATTGCATTTCGTCAGAGACCAAATCGCCAAAGGAACCTTCAATCTGGACAAAATAAAAGGTGAGAAAAATCCATCTGACTTCGGTACTAAAGTTCTTACACAAAAGAAGTTTAATTTTTGCAGGGAATACCTACAAATCATGGAAGCCCCTTGATTCTGAAGTCAGATTCAACAGATTTCACAAAGAGGGTGAAGATTAGGGCTTTGGGTTTTTTGGGGATCTCTCTAGGGTTTTCATTTGAGGGAAGATTGATGGAGTAAGAGGGAAAATGTGATAAAATCACTCATACTCTAACAATCTCCACTCAATTTCAACAAGAATACATAAAAGATTGAATAACAGAAGAGAGTGTGCGCTAGTGTCTGAATGAGTTTTTGAAGAAAGAAGGGAGAGCATTCTCGATGCTTCTAAATTTAGACACAAGTGGTTCAGTTGTAGATGCGTTACCAAGTGGAGACAAAAGCCTACTTACATGTCTGAAGCCTTTAATGTCAAAACTCAGTCGTATTATGCATATCAGAAGTATAACTCAACGCTTAGTCGTTTCAGCTCATATTTTAATACACTGTTATGACTAAAATGCTTAAGAGATATGAAACGCAGCTACTCCAGTATATAAAACATAGACAGAAGGATTAAAGTGTTTAATGAATCACGTGGATGGCACATACAGAAGAGCTGACTTAAACAAGTTGATCCGAAGATCTTCTTCCTCTCCAGCAACTATAAAATCAAGGCAGAAACATCAGACGAAGAGGAGACATTCACATAACTGCAAAGCTTCAATTTTCTTTGTATTCAGTAGTTGAGAGAGTGAAAAATAGTAAGAAGAAAAAGATCAGAGAGTGCTAGAGTACCAACCTTTTGGGTATTGGTGAATTTGAGAGACTCTTGCTACAGGTGTTCTACAGAACACTCAATCTCTGTACCTTATTCTTCATTTTCTTCTTCATATAGTGAAATCTTCACCACTACATGTGGGAACCTTGGATGTAGATAGTGATCCACTATCAAACCAAGTAAAAGTTCTGTCTTCTTTATTTTCTGCAATCATATTCCATCTGCAAAATTAACAAGTTTATCAAGTTCTTGTTTTTGAAAGATTAACAGTAAAGCAAAGATATCAAGATATCCCAACACTTTTTAATCTGTCTTTCTATAGCCATACAATCTGGTGGAAGCTATATATTAATTTCTTAAAACAAGTTAGCATGCTAGAAAACATTCTTTACATCAAATTGTTGCAAAGCCTAGTCCATGATTTCAACTATGGACAACAATACTCTAACAGTATTGATTTTAACTATAGGAGCAAATGTCTCTATGTAATCAATCTCATAGGTTTAGGTAATACCCTATTGCCACCAATCTTTCTTTGAACCTTTAAAATGCGTCATGTGCATTGTACTGTATGTTATAAACCCATCAGCATCTAACTGACTTCTTTCCTGGTGGCATTCAACAATCTCCCAAGTTTTTATTCTTTTATAAAGAGTTCATTTCTTAATTCATTGCAGCTCTCCACTTTGGATCATCTAGAGCTTCTTACACACCGCTAGGAATAGCTACAACATATAATTGATTTACAAATGACTTTTCCAATTTTGACATATTATTATTTGACACATAATGACTCATATGATATATAACTCTACTTAAAATTTTAGGTTCATATGTAGGCTTAGGAAAACCTCTAGTAAGACGCTCTGGTAGTTATTTTATGGGTAGCTCAGATTCAAGAATAGGAACATCTTTAGTGAAAGATTGGTGTGGTATATTAGTGAGAGTCTTAACTTCTGAACTTGATATGCCAACATCCTCCACTTCAATAGTCCCTTTTTATTCAACATCCTCTGTTTTACTAACTCCTTCCTGCTTCTCTTCATGTTCCAATTGATTATTAGTACCATCACTACATCATACCAACTAAAAAATGGCAGTCACCTTCACACTTCCCTTGAAGTTCATAATCAAGAGTTTGAATTTTCTCCTAGTACTCCCCCTGAAGTTTAGACTCAGAGAAATACATTTTATCTTTATGAAAGACTACATCTCTTATGATGAATCGTTTAGTTAGATGATGGTAACACCACTACCCTTTTTGGTTTATCACATACCTAGGGCTTGTGGACCTAGCTTATTACATTGATGTTTATGGATATGCATATATGATGATAATCACGATTTCTCCATTAACCTACACTCAGATGCAACAAAAATTACATAAACTAGATGAAGAACAGAAGGTGCGAAGAAGAAAGTGTCTGAAGCAGAAAAGAGAAATAAGGAGAGATAATCTTTCGGGTGTTATTATCAGTCGAACAAAAACAACTAAGTTTAAGACACATACATGTGCAACTCACGTAACGAGGAAAACATCAGAAGCCAAGACAAAACGCAGTCGCAGCACATCTGAAGCAAAACAAAGACAATGCCCACATACATTAAACGCAGCTACAAACAACTCAATACGCAAACCAAGATCAGAAGAATTAGTGACTCACGTGGGAAGCACGTGACCATCGTCTTACCTCACCTAAAAGTCTTTGCATGGAGCACAATATAAAAGGAGCACAGATCAAGCATCAGAAGACTTTTGCATTTTTATTACATTTAAGCAAAATCAGTGAGTGTGAGAATCAGAGTAGAAAAATTATCAGAGAGTGCTAGAGTACTAACCTGTAGGTACTGGGGAGTTTTTGAGACTCTTTTGCAAATGTTTACATAAGCACTCAATCTCTGTACAATTTTTCTCTTCTTCTTGATATAATGGAACCACTACAAGTGAGATCCTTAGACGTAGATAGTTTTAAACTATTGAACCAAATAATTCTGGTGTTCTTTTACTTTCTGCATTATATACCATCTGCAAATACAAATCTTTATCAGTCTTGTTTCAAAAGGAACAACAATCAAGTAGTAATATCCCAACAGAAGTGGTATCAGAGCATTTGGAAACCTCCTGGGGCATTTCTTGGCCACGTAAAGCATCAAAGAATCATCAAGAACAGTCAGTAAGTAAAAGTATTTTGTTTCTTTAAACTACAGTCACAATGGTAGGAAAAGAAATGGATGTATTTACCGGAAAAGAAGACTTTACCATCTGGAAACTCCAGATGCAAGCTCTTCTTAAATCATATGATTGTTATGGAGTTATAGAAGATCAGTATGATCTTGAGACTGATCCAGTAAAGAGACTTAAAATGCAAAGACTTGCACATTGCAAGTTAATGCTTCACTTATCACCTACTTTGATAAGAAAGTGCATAATGGTAACACTGCATAGAAGCTTTGGGAGAAACTTAATGAAATTTATACCAAGAAGTGTCTTCCTAACAAGATGACATTTCTCCACAATCTTTTTAACTACAAGATGAACACCTCTGTCTCCTTAGATGACAATTTAGACTATTTCTTTAAACTAGTTCAAGACTTAGAAGCTACAGATGAAAAAATATCTTAGGAGCATCAAACTGTAATGATTCTAAAGGCTTTACCTTCTAAATTCAGTGCATTCAAAAAGGTAATTAAGTATGCTAGTGGAGAATCCCTCATGGTAAAGAGGGTGTTAGACTCACTAGTGGAAGAATTAGTGGATGTTAATCCATTTAAGAAAGAGGCAGAAGTAATGTTTGTAGAAAACGATTATGAAAAGAAACCTCATAAGAAAAATAGCAAGAAAGGAAAGTGGCAGAAGGGAAGTGGAAAAGATAAGCACACCAAGGAAGGTGAGGAAAAGAAGAAAAAGGGAAAAGGAAAGAAGTGCTTTTACTGTGATAAGGAGGGACATTTTGCAAGGGATTGCAGAAAGAAGAAGAGATAAGGTTGCAGAAAGTGGAGATGTAGGGAATGTAGAAAAATTAGAAGATTCAAGTGGTGATGAAATTATGGCTGTCACTGAGGACAGTGCAGACTTGAGCAGAGAATGGATTTTTGACTCAAGTTGTGCAATGCATGTGACACCACATAGAGACTGGTTCACTACATTTGAACCAGCCACTGCCAAGGTCAAAATGGGAAATTATGGGCAACAAAGGATAGAGGGGATTGAAAGTGTATCCATCAACATGTTTGATGGAAAGAGAAGGATCATTAGTAATGTCATATTTGTGCCTGGAATATGGAGAAATCTGATTTTTGAAAGCTTGTTTGATAAGCAAGGGTTTCAAATCAAATCAAAAGATGGACTTAGAGAATTCCTAAAGGATGGTAAAGTCATTATTAGAGGAATTGAAAGGGGTGGGTTGTACTATGTTATAGGCTCAACTAAAGTTAATCAAGTTACTGAGAAGGGAAATGATGAACCAACCAAGCAATGGCATGCAAGGTTAGGTCATGCAGGGAACAAAAGTTTGTTCCACCTATCCAAACAAGGATTAATCCCTGATCAAAACCTACAAAATTTGGAATTATGTAAATCAAGTGTGCTTGGAAAGCATCACAGATTCAGTTTCCAAAAGGGAGCACAGAGAGCCATAAAGATCATGGAATATGCTCACAGTGATCTCTGGGTGCCAGCCCAAGTACCTAATGCAGGAGGGAATTTATATTTTATGTCTATTATTGATGACAAATCTAGGAAGTGTTAGGTATATCCGATGAAGAGAAAGGATAAAGCACTAGAAAACTTCATGAAATGGCATACACTTATGGAGAATCAAACTAGGAAAAAGCTAAGATGCCTAAGGACTAAGAATGGATTAGAATACTGCAATAAGGAGTTTGAGGAGTATTGCAGCAAGAAAGGAATCCTAAAGCATAAAACAATAAGAGCTACACCTCAGCAGAATGGTGTAGCTGAGAGACTCAATAGGACTCTCCTAGAAAAGACAAAGTGCATGCTTCTCTCTTCGGGTTGCTCACATTCTCTATAGGGAGAAGCAATTAAGACAACAACCTATCTAGTTAATAGGCTTCCTACTTCTGCTAATGATTACAAGACTCCACAAGAGGTTTGGAATACTCACCTTAGGACTTTCGGATGTGCAGCTTATGCACATCAAAAAGAAGGAAAATTGGAACCTAAAGCAATCAAGGGAGTTTTCTTAGGCTATCTAGAGGGTGTTAAGGGATATAAGATCTTAAGGGATATAAGATCTTACTACTCCAAGAGGGAGGCTACAAAACTATCATAAGCAAAGAAGTTATCTTCAAGGAAGATGAATTCCCTCTGTTAACCAAGAGCTCCTTAAATTCAGACTCCCAAAGGGAAATTCAGGAGCAATTAGGTTCACAGAACCAATCAGCCCCTTTCTATATACCACCAAAACCTGATGAAAGTGGAACTACACAATCTGTAGAAGTGGAGCCCATACAAGACTCTACGCATCATGAACAAAGGATAGAAGAGACTGAAGGTATGGGTGAAGTAGAAACCCCACACAACTTTAACTGATGAATAAAGAAGCCTATAAGACTATCAACTCACAAGGGATAGGCAACCAAGACAGAGAACCCCTAATAGGAGGTACATTGACTCAAACCTGGTTAAATATGCTTATCTTGTAGCTGAAGCTATTGAATGGAAGGTTCCTGAAACCTTTAAAGAAGCCATGACTAGAAGTGATGCTAAACAGTGGAAGGAGGCTTGTGAGAAAGAGTATTCTTCTCTAATAAAGAATATGACCTGGACTTTAATTCCTAGACCTCCTAAAGTCAAATTGATAGAAAACAGATGGTTATTCAAGATAAAAGAAGGAATAACATAAGCTGAACTAAGAATTTACAAGACAAGACTTATAGCTAAAGGGTATAGGCAGAAGGAAGGAGTTGACTACAAAGAAATATTCTCACCAGTAGTCAAATTTAAGACAATCAGACTCATTCTAGTATTAGCTACTATCTATGACTGGGAAATCCATCAAATGGGTGTTAAGACAGCCTTCCTATATGGAAAGCTAAAGGAGACTATCTACATGAAACAACCAGTAGGTTTTGTAGATAAAGAAAAGCCTGATTATGTCTGCTTATTTCAGGAGTCCCTATATGGGCTGAAGTAAGCACTTAGACAGTGGAACAAGAAGTTCCATGAGATAGCAAGTGAGATGAACTTTGTAAGAAGTGCCTATGACTACTGCTTATACTACAAGAACTTAGGAGGGACAGAGGCCATCTTCATGTTAGTCTATGTAGATGACCTAATTATTGCTGGAAAAGAGCTAGGTAGAATAATTGAAGTAAAGAATGCTTTGGCAAATATTTTGAAATGAAAGATTTGGGAGAAGCTCAGAAGTTACTAGAGATGCAAATTATACGGAACAGGAGGGAAGGGAAACTATGGTTAAATCAACAAAGTTACATCCAAAAGGTACTAACTCAGTTCAACATGGAATTGGCAAAACCTACCTCTATTCCCATAAGCTCACATCTTCAGATGGTTGCTGGTACGAGCCACCAAACTAAAGAAGAAAAGAAAGCTATGTTAAACTACCCCTATAATGTTGGAGTTGGTAGCGTCATGTATATGATGCTACGTACCAGACTTGATCTTGCCTATGCTATTAGCATACTAAGCAAGTTCATGTCTAATCCTGGCTTTGAGCACTGGTAAGGACTGAAGAATGTCTTCAGATACCTTGCTGGAACCCTAAGCTATGGAGTGTGTTTCACTAAAGCTAAGCTAGCTAAAATCAACAGTTTAAGCCTACATGGATATGTAGATGCAGAGTATGCAGCAGATAAAGACACAAGAAAATCAATTTCTGCATACTACTTTACACGAGCAGGAAACACAATTAGTTGGGAGGTATAGCAACAATCAATAGTATCACTCTCAACTACAGAAGCAGAGTTTTATGCAATTACAGAAGGGGTAAAATAATTAACATGGTTAGAAGGCATCCTAAGAGAAATCCAAGCTAACCTAGCTACAACAATAATTACACTGACAATCAAAGTGCACTGTAGAGTAGAAAAATTATTAGAGAGTGCTAGAGTACTAACTTGTGGGTACTGGGGAGTTTTTGAGACTTTTTGCAAGTGTTTACATAAACACTCAATCTCTGTACAATTTTTCTCTTCTTCTTGACATAGTGGAACCACTACAAGTGAGATCTTTGGACGAGATAGTTTTAAACTATCGAACCAAGTAATTCTGGTGTTTTTTTTCTTTCTGCATCTATACCATCTGCAAATAACAAATCTTTATCAGTCTTGTTTCAAAAGGAACAGCAGTAAAGCAGTAATATCCCAACAGCATAAATGTTATGCATCCAAAATATGAGGACACAAATTTGGTAATAATGGAGTAACTAAAACATTAGTAAGGGCTTAAAATGGTGTTTGAAATTCAGTGGAATGGGAGGGAGTTCGATTAATCAAATATGGAGCAGAAGAAATAGTTTCTCCCTAATAGGTCAACAACATATGAGCTTGAATTAATGAGGCACTTATAACTTCTAGCAATTATCGATTTTTCCTCTTAGCTACCCCATTATGTTGGGTTTATCCATACAAATAGTTTGATTAATAATGTCTTGTGCTTCCAAATAATGTTTCATTTCAAAGCTCTGATATCCTCCACCATTATCGTTGCGAAGAACTCGAATATGTGTATTATAATGAGTTTGAATGGTCTTATGGAACTTTTAGAATAATAATTTCACTTGGCTCTTAGATTTTTTTAAACACAACCAAGTCATCCTTGTTCAATTATCAGTAAAAGTAACAAACCAACGAGACCCACCCAAAGTTGAAATTTTGGATAAACCCCATACATCAGAGTGAACAACCATAATAAGGGACTTTTATTTAACATTGATGAAAATACATTTCGATGACATTTTGCAAGTTCACAAACATCATAGTGGAAACCAACGACATCAATTTTTTAAACAAACTAGAAAATATTCTTTGAGATACCCAAAGGATTTATGGCACAAGCAGAGTTTGACTTTATTTTTCTCTACCTTCAAGTCATCCAAGGTAAAAACTTGATGCAAGTTGTCTAAACTCCTTAATGTTAAGTCCAAATAATTCAACTTCCCTCGCCTAATACCCCAAAGAATCATTTGCTTTGTTTGGATGTCCTTAAAAAGACAAAAGTTGGCCAAAAAATAGAATGCAAGATAAGGCCTTTGTTATTTGAGAAACAAATAAGCGGTTATAATCCAATAATGGAACAACCAAAATAGAATCCATATTTAAAGTATTAGTGAGAGTTAAAGACTCTTCTTTAATAATTAGGGCTTCATCACCATTGGTAGTAGAAGCAAACTTTTATGAAGACTCTTTCAGTTTAGTAACCTGTCTAGAATCAAAGGTCATATAATTTATAGCACCAAAATCAATTATCCATATACTATAGAAATACGTGTAGAAACATTAGAAGTCTTACCACCACTATCTGTAGTTGCTACTAATATCGAAGTCCTCTTAACAACATCATCGTTGGTTTTGGTCTCAACAACAACAAAAATTAGAGTCTTTTTGGAATTTTTATTTCGGGGTGCTCGATTATGGTCCCACCAATTTGGATATTATATAAGTTCATAACAACGATCTTTAGTAATGTGCAGTTTTTTTGCAATGAGTGCATTTATATGTAGACTTATCACCAACAATGGTTGTCTTTGATTTGTTTCTAGCCACCATAACAATAACTTCAAAGTTCTAAATTCTCCTTTCAATGTTTCATAATGTACAACCTTTCGCCGAATCAATACATAACATTCTTCCAAAGTTAGAATTGATTCCTTCCTTAACATCTCCCCACAAACCTATTCAAAAGCATCATCCAAACCTACTTTATCCAAACCTTTCAGCAATATGCATCTCCATCAATTATGACCAAATATCATAATTTTATTTAGAAAAATAATACTTTCATTAAAAACTCCTTTAGATTAAACAACAATAGGACCATATTTTGTTCCAGATAACTCACTTTATTTTTCACTAATTTTCAAAGATTTGATAAGCTCAAAGTAACTTGAAAGATGAGAAGAAGAAGAAAGAAATACTTCTTTTTCTATTTCCCTTGAAATTTTATAACAAATCAACTTGAATTTTATAGTTGAAAATTAGGAGCTTAAGAATATATTTACACATGTACAATTTCAATAATTATGGAAAAAATCTCAACAATTACCGTATCATATTAAAATTAAATTTAGTATTGATACCAATCTTGTAATCATAATATTGGTTGCAATTCTTGAATTAAAATGACGTTGGCTTCTAAATTCGCAAATTTTGCACCAAGCATAGAGGACGATGTGGTGGAAGCCAATTAGGAAATAGAAGTTTAGGCTGGGCCAAAAAATAACTAGAGATTTCATGTGTTAGGAGGTACTACTCTCATATAAGTGGGAAAACTCCATTGCGCTATAAGGTGTGACTACCAACCAAAACATGAGGCATTACACAAGTATCAATATGACCTTGTTTGGTAAATGGCTTATTAGCCATTTTTTAGAAGATTGAAAGGTTTTAGTTGTTTGACTATATCAAACCGTTGATAATTATGTTTAGTAATTAGCTAATTGGGTTGACGGGTTCAACTCAATCAGCTGATTTTGAAAACGCTACTATGAGGAGCATTTTTCTCAAACGGTTGAGAAATTAAGGGACTAAAGGACTATTATTGTTGGACCCCGAACTTTCGGTGGAAATTAGAAATATTAAAATGAATTCAATGAGTGTTTTTGTATATGAATTGTG
>JANITX010000009.1:5268795-5284076 GCA_027564395.1 Erythroxylum ulei
AATTTTAATAAAAAACATAATAATAATAATGATAATGATAATATAATAATAATAGTCTAACGTTAAATTCTCTGTTAATATGAATGATCAACAAGCTACATCATATTAGTATTTTTCATATAATATGTATAAATTTTATTATTTAATAAATTAAAAATATCTATAATTATATTATGACACAGAAATGATATATAGTAGATATATACTACAAATATTAAGTTAATGTGACTCTTTACGATCAAAAACTTAATATTATCGTATTTTTAAATGTAAACTAATATTATAAAATTAAACAAAGATTAAAAAGTTTAATTAATCCTTTTATTATATTCTTCCAAACTTTACGACAAAATTGTAAGAAAAAAAAACCAACTTTGAAAACAAACAAAGCAAAAGTAGAGAGTAAAGTGGAAGATAATATTATCATTAAACAAACAGCTAACCCAAATGTAACTAACCAATAAATCATTCCCTAAATACATTAATAATTTTTTAAGATGGTCAAAAAGTTAACTTTTAATTAATAAATTAAAAAACAACTTATCAGTTGGTTGCCAAATACCCCCATATTCTTCTTGTTGCTTAGCTAAATAGTTATCTTTTGATATTAGAATGCAGGCAGGCACTGAGACACATAACAGAGCTGCTGAAACTTGAAAGTGCAAATTGCATGGGCAGTTTCTAAAACAACAGGTAACTTAAAGTACTCTATATATGCATGAAGTGTAATTATTTTAAAAAAAATCTACAATGGTATAGATGCAATTATTATAAAAAAAATCTGCAATGGTATAGACAGTCGAGGTTTGTTATAGTACTCTATTTAAAATGGATGGATACTGTACTTCGTCTCGTTAAATCTTTACAATTTTCTGGTAGATTTAGGATTGTCCTGCTAATGACGGGAACTTGTAAGTTCAAATGCAGGGAAGAAAACTTTTGGTACGAACATGTAAATGAAGCCAGTCTACTGTATCCAAAACAATGCCCTTTAGGCTTTTAATAACAGAACTTAGGCCGCACCTGAGCATATGTAGCTTGAGGACATTTTTCTCATTTCCACGTCGAACCTCCTTCACGCCTGGCTCAGTGCCAAAAACCTCTGCTCTTCCTGTCTCCATAAGATATTTGTTTCTTACACTCTCAACCAAAGAGGAAAAATACAAGGAAATTTTCAAATCCATACACATGTGGCAAAATTCAGTGTCATCGGATGTGGCAGACAGAAAAGAGGCCATATTTGAATTTTATTCCTCAGTATCCCAAATTCATAAGGACAAGCCGTAGAGGGCCATGCAATGAGCAAAATTGTGACTTCATTAATGGAGTATCGAATTCCTACTTGCTTGGCTGCCCAACTGACTATTTTGCATACTTCAAAAGAAGCATGAACTATATATCAAAATTACCATAATATGACAAGAAACATTATCTATGGGATACAAGATCATAATATAAACCTCCTATACTAAAAACATAGTTTGAATCTCCATATGATTTCTTAACTATTGTATGGTTGTGCATCAGGACCGATATACACGTGCCAGTCTTGTGAGTGCCACCGTCATGAGAAAGAATTCGCCAGGCGTTTAGTATATGGACTTCCAAGCCCTGTAAAATTAGCCACATATTCTTAGTCAGAAAGCACCAGAGCACCAAGAACAAAAGCATCACTGCCTAGCTTAACTATGAAACCAAATTACAGGCATATACTATGCGCCAAGGAACAAAACATTTTGCAGTAACTTGACGCCTCTGAAACAAGTTAAATTAACAGTTAGGCCCCCACCACATAAGAATTAACAGAAAACTAACTAAAATGAGCTTGAATTAGCTTTTCTATCATTGAAAAAAAAATTTACCAAATAATCACAATCCCTTACAATCTCAGAGACATATGACATAAAAACAAACATGCAGTTTCCATAAATTAGAAAGCAAAAAGCACTCGTGTTGTTGTACTAAAGCTACCTGAAAGCTTCACAGCAAGCTTGCACTTAATAGTCCAACTGGCCTCTCTCTCCCGAATGTTTCATCTTCAAAATCATCATTTGTGGAATTTTCTTGACATAACAATTTATTCTCTTGTGTCGAATTCACACTAAGGGCCTCCCAAACCATGGAATTATCCCGTTGTATATCCCCTTGTTCAGACCCATGACTCACATCAACATTATCCTCACCGCTTTGTCTGGCATCTCCAAGTATCATATCTGTTCTTTTATCATCGTCAGCGCCCGAGGGCTCAACATTAAGATCAGACCCCAAATCAAATCCAGATTGATCACCTGTATTATTATGAAAAGCAACAGTAACAGTTCCTTGGTCAGATTGCTCGCTGAGATCTTTTTTCTGTCTCTTCCATTTCTTTGTAGAAGAAGTGCCATCATCTTCAAAATCTTCCTCTTCTCTCTCTCTATGCAAATAAACCCACAATTTTCTGTCCCCATCAAATTGCACACAAGGATCACGTTCATAATGTAAACGGTCCAAAGCCCCACTAACCACCTGATTTACTTGAGCATCAGACACATCTTCAACAATGTACTGAGAGTCTCTAATCAAAGTACAAACATCTGCTCTGGTGCCAATACTTCCAGGCAACCTGGCAGCTGCATCTCTCACAAGACAAAGAATTGTAACATGCGGTGGCCGGTCACGTTTCAGCATGAAATGGTCCCTTGCTTTTGAAGTTGGCTTACCACCACATCTTCTCAATGGAGCAACAATGGATTTTTTACCATCAGCAGCTGTGTATGAGAATGCTCTGTCAGGAATTGAGTACCTTAGAACCTCCTCCTTGCGGAAATAAGCCCTCACTTCTTCAGAACTTGGGCTGATAGTGTTGAGACTCTTCTGAGCTCTCAAGTCCCTGAACCTTTCTTTCTCATCCAGGTTACATTGCATTAATGCCAATGGGGGAGCAGGAAGACTTCCGATTTGCTGAAGAGTTTCTTGACCACATTTTAGCCAATTTGCAAAAGAATCGACCAATTTAACAAGCATTTTGTGGGGTAGGCACCAATATTCAGGAGATGTCACCTCCTCAACAGTTTCATGATCAGTTGAAGTATGAGAAAGTGGACCAATCCAGGACCAACTTTTTGTGGATTTTTCATACACAACAAGTGCCTTCCAACCCTTTGCTCCCAAAGGTGCAGATTTAGATGAAAAAATCTTGAGAACACCTCTGACCAAGTCATGAAGTGGCTCTTGGGTTTCAAGAATGCAGGGATCCCCAGGGTTCGACTGCACACGATTAACTATCTCTTGAACAGTAAGAGAAGGTGCATTCACTTCTGAAGGCTGTTTTGATTTATTTGCATCTGAATTATCGGGAGAAACAGCCACATTGTTCCCGTCTTCAGGGTTTCTATTCTGCTTTTCACTCAATTTGTCAACTTCCAAGGAATCTTCTGGAAACGGAGTAACCATTGCCATGCGAACTGCTGAAAGAAGATGTATAATAGAAAATGAGAAGTCAGTATGAACTGTAGGTGTTATTGGTGTATATGGCTTTTTCTGGGGTTTTGTTTCCAGCTCAACATCTACTGGGGCAGTCTCCGCAAAAGGAGGTTCAAAAGTTTCCACATCTGATGCAACCATCTCAACCTCTAATTTTCTTTTCCCCTTTTTCTTTGATGAAATGGACTCATCAAGTTGTTGAAGATTTGACTTGCTATTACCATTATCATACGTTCCACCCATGTCCATCATTTCATCCTTCACTTTCCTTTTCTTCGTCACTGAGTTGCACCCTAGCAATGAAGCCTCAGACCTATCACGTCTATCATGAGCATATGCTTCCAAGTGCTGTCCTTTCTTTCCCAATCTACCCTGCAGAGCACCACGTACAGACAATCTTGTCTCGAACAAATCCTCGTCAGCAGCCTCATCATGGCTGGCATCCCCTTTATGCTTCGTGTCAGAAGAGTAGGCCCTCAAAGAAGAGGTTGATAAACTTTCACCATATTCTCCTCGTAATTGGCCATTTCTGCTCAATCTGTGGATTAGTTTTCTATCAACATCATCCTGAAACTTACCCAAAACAAAGGGAGAGCTGTCATCAAAAGCTCTATTGGTAGAGCCATGCAATTGACTGCTATCTCGCATTTTACCCTTCTGCTTTGTTTTAGAAGAGTACTCGGGCAAATAGCCAAGCTCACCAAAGGTACCAGCTCTTTTGGACAAGTGCAAGCTTCCATCTAGAGCCAGTGAATTCTCCTGCATACCTTTTCTCACATAACTTCCCTTTTTACCATCAAGCCGAGTCTTCAACATTGAAGATCGAGAACCTTCCATCATACCACTGGCATAAACTGACTTGCTCCTCATCAAAGGATTGTCATCATCCTCCTCATCATATTGCTCGGACGAGTCTGATTCTGTTTCTTCGTTTTTCGTTTGCACCCTACTAGCTCTTAAAGTTCCTTTGTCAATCCTGCCATTTTGTACCGAGTTCCCTCTGATCTTCTCCTGCGATGCTTTCGCTTTCAGATCAGAGAGAAGAATTCTGTCATCAATCTGGGATGGGGGAGTTCTGTAACCTTTAAAATTAAGATCTGGGGATTCCCTCCCTGTCTTCCACTTTTTGTTTTTCATGTTCCAATCATCAGATTTAAAAGAAGAATCAACTGAGAATATCTGCCCCTGGTTTTGGCCAAGCCAAGTTTGCTCAGTATGTTCCAACAAATCAATTCGATTGCCTTTCAGTGGCAGGTCAGAAGCACGGCCTTTCTGAGACTTCATACGGTTTCCAATTGCAAATTCTCGAGACTTTTCAGGATACTTGGACTTTTTGGAAATCTCGAAAGTTCTCAAACTGGATGGTTTTTCTGTGAAAGGCTCTGATTCTGAAAGTTGATTTGCAGTCCTGCTCCTACCATAGACACGTAAATCAGTCTTTGAAGAGAACGGCAATCCTGTGAAACCATCATTGGCCAATTCATCACTTCTTGTGAGGGCATGCTTCTTTCCTGCTTTTCCAAGTCCAGCTTTCTCCACCATACCACCACGTACAGCATTCCGATCTCGATGGGCACCCATTCCATAAATTGGATCCCCAGCAATGTCATCATCATCAACATCGACATCATCATCATATCTAATCCGATCTCTTTGCCCCAATGCTGCATTTGAGTCATAGCCTAATAGCTTATTCTGTCGAGAGGCAGGGACACCTGACCCATATGACTTGGAACTCACATCCATACCATGGTAAACAGAAGTGCCCCGAGCCATTCTCTCCTTTGAGGAAGGAGCTTTCATCCCAGCCAACTTGAGGATACCCTTTGGATTCTTCTTCCCATACTTTGGGACTTCCAAACCCACTGAAGGCAACCGTGAAGGGTGTTCTGAATCATATGTACCATCACGACTAAGCTTGACTGCACTCTTTCTATCCTTGATGCTTTTTCCCCATACCCTGTCGCTCACTTCCTCTTTCTCCGGTGAATCACTCTCCAAATCTTCCTCCATCTTCTCATACATTAAACTCTTTTGACTTCTCATAATGTTGAGTACCCTAAGCTTCTCATCAATACTGTACCCCTTGCACTTATGCCAAGCATCTCTAATCTGACACAAATTGCTGACAATATTATTCTGGTGATTCCTCAAACAATGGTAATGCATCCTCTTCCTGAAGAAATTTAAACCTTCCCTGTAAAGGGCAACTCTTGGCTCACAGAACCCTCCCTTCAGCATCTCAAACAACTTCTTGATGGGACTGCCAAAATGGAAATTGGTCCCCTCAAAGAGATCCTTTAGGGTCCGCGCAAACATCTCCTGATCCATATCAGGTAAATACTTAGTAAGGCCAAATTTTTCCTCTTCCGTTAACACATCATTCCACACGTCAACAGACAACACGTCCTCCAAACCTGGAAGAGCATACAATTCAAAAGGAACACTACAAGTCACGTTTCCAACTTGGCAAAACTCAGCTCCAGTTTCCCCCAATTCCAGCAAGTCAAAGTCATCTGATCCCGCACCCGAATCCGCATCATCAAATTCATCATCATCATCATCATCATCGGATTCAACAGCAGGCACTCGTCTCGGGAGCTCCTCTTCATCACTCGACATAGTATCCCTACTATGCGGAGAGAGCTCTGAATCAAACCTCGAAACTCTGACACAGTTCTTCTCAATCGCCATCAACACATAATCGTTGAAAGCAGCACCCTAAGCAGCTACTAACACTCACCCAAGGTCACCAAATAGCTGACTGACAAATTACAGAACGCGCAATTCAAAACCCTAACGAAAACGAACACCCACAACAGAAAGTCTGAGAATTTGAACAAACCCAAACCAAGGAAAGCAACAAAAACTAAAAGAAATGGATCAAAATTGATAATAACAAAAGCAAAAGCCAAGACATTCAAGAAGAAAAGGCAAACACCCTAAACGAAATTGTACCTCGCCCGCGATCAATTGAGTTGGGGGCCTTCACTGGAGAGGCACATATATGTATTTGTTCATATATATACAGAGAGAGGGGTGCTAGAGAGATAAGTGAGTGGTTTTAATTTTAGGTGAATTGACAGAAACCCTAGGTGGGTAATGTATATAAAGATAATAAATTGGGAATAGAGACGGAGAGGGAAGAGAAGGACCAGGAAGGAGAAGGAGGGTGAAGAAGACGAAGCTGACGTGGAAGAGTCGAGGCCGTCCGATATAGTATAACGAAAAGACAAAAAAGGACAGATTGTGAGAGGGAAGGCGAAAAGGAAACGTGGAAACGAAGGATATGAGAAAGGAAAAAAATTGAGAGAAAAGATGGGGCTGGGATGAGTGAGTCGACTCAGTGAGTTGACTAGAAGCGGAAAGCGAGGAGAGAGTGATGGTTGATGACTCTCCCTGGGGATCCCAGGGAATTGATGATTGGATTTATTTTATTATAAGTATTATTGGATATTTCCATGCCGTTGGATCTCAGAAAAGTCTCTTCTAATTTTGTATTTTTGTCCCTATCCGTAATTTACTACGTCGTTTTCCTTCTCCTTCACTTGAGGGATAACGATTACTAATCCCAACCGTACTATGATTAAGAGTTGTATTGTAATCCCAACCGTACTATGATTAAGAGTTGTATTCAGGTTTACTGTGACTGAATTATTTTTCAGTAACTTGTTTGATTTAGTGGGTGCACATTAACATCATGTTATTTTAAAATAACATCATTTTAATATTTAATTTAATAATATTATTTTAATATTTAATTGAAGTTTTTCAAAATTTAAACTTAATTTTAATTTTTAGTCTGCAATTCCTAATTTTGACCTTCTTATATAGTTAAATTCATTTGACACTTCAACACTAATTATTTGATATAATAATATTGTTTATATGTGGAAAAGCCACTTAGCGTAATATTAAATTATAAATTGATAATATTTTTTATTTAGAATTTATTAACAATTACGTAATAAATTTATTTTCCATTTTTAAGAAATATTTCATATACTAAAAAATATTAACCCTGATTTAGTATTGCCAATTCCTATTCATTTTGAAAAATCAAAGTGATTAATAATTTCGCAGACTATAAATCACACAAACACAAAATAGTAAAAACACCGACGTTTGGTAACGCAGTTCGGCACATTTTGCCTACGTCTGCGGGGCTCTCACCCAGATTAAATTCTTTCACTGTAGTTCACAAAAATTACACAAGATTGATCTACCCAGTAAGACTCAATCTATGTAACCTACCTACAACCTAACTACCTGTGAAAGATCTTTACGCCCAATAACACGACCGACTGGTGTTAACCTCGTCAGAGGATTTTCGTAACTACTTTGCTCAACCAAAGAAAAAAATAAGGCTAGTAAAAATAAAACCCAATCGACCACTTTAAGAACTCTGAAAAAATTCAGCAAATAATAAAGAGAGCTGCACCAAGACACCAACAATATCAGCTCAATAATAGATCAAAAACGATAGCAAAGAGCAGCAGCCCCTCAAGCCAAAATCACCGAAAAATCAAAAATCTGTAGTATAGTGAAAAGCTCATATATGCGGCACAACTTCCACTCACTTCTTGAAAAACATAACTCCTACGACCATAGTAACACACCAACATACGCTAGGTTTTCCTTTTTTGATAGATTCCCTTCCAAAACATGGATTATAGAGATTTATTAAAATACAAACTCTGCATCCCAATTCCAAAATGCAATCTCCAATACACAATCTCTAATACAATCTCCAATTAGAGCACATCTTCAAGATTTATGGAAATTTCCATGTCCAATAAAAATGCCAAAAATAAAGATAGGATATATTTAAAATAAATCCTAACACTAATATTTACTTTTGCACCATAAATTATTTATCTTCATTGATACTTTGTGAATAACATCTAATTTTTCTAAAATTGTGAATAATATCTAGATATTATGTTTCCAATATCTAGATCTATCTAACAATTTCTACATAAAATATTCGACTATTTAAACATTAAAGTCAACTAATTGAACTCTTTGATAAGTGGTTTTTAAAAGATATTTTGTCAATGTTGAGTAGTTTTTAATGCAAAAGAAAACCAAAAATGAGAGAGAGCATCAAGGTAAGTGTGAGAAACCAGATTCATGCAAAGAAATGCAATTATAATATGTTTAACAATAACAATAAAAGTTCGAGTAACATTTAGATAATTTTCAGTACCAAAGAAGAAATATAAAGTACATTTTATACGAGTAAATAGTAGTATGCGCAAATTAAGATTTATGTTTATTGATTTAGTTTTTATTTGTTTGAATTTGACTGTTTACATATTTCAATTTATTGAAATTGGGCTAAATTTGCATAAACTTCACATAAGAATTAAAGTGTTGTTAAATTTCATAGTTTTAGAGGACTTAAATGATATATACTCAGCAATAAGAAAATATAGAAGAAGAAGAGAAGTGATATGACTATGAAATATTTTATTGACATTATTCATTTAGAATCAGTGTTTTGAAACTCGGACTGGATATCGAACCGGAAGCGTTACTGGTCACCGATTTGACCGGTTCAACCACCGATCGAATCAATGTAACGTCATAATTATATAATAATTATATTTAATTATATATAATATTAATAATATTAAAAAAATAAAAAATAAAAATTATTAAACCAGTGGTTTGGTTCGACCGGTTCTCACTGGTTCAATTGAGAACCGATTTTTAAGAGTGAACTGGATCGGATACCCGACCGGTCACCGGTCAAACCGACCGGTCCGGTCCGATTTTTAAAACATGGTTTAGAACTCAACAACTTTTATAGGCAAAGCAACAACAGAAAAATAACGGAAAAAAGGAAACTAAGCAACCATGATCTGCACTAGTCCACTTCCTCCTAAAAATCATATGACACCTAAAAAAATCAAAAGACAATATTTGACTCTAACAACAACCAAATGACCAAGTTTACAAAAAAAATTGCTAAAACACGCATAAAATAAATGGAATTTATTCCAACAATCCCTCCGTTAAACTAATGTTTGCTAACATTCAGTTTAAAGCCTTGATAGTGCAGAACCCTAGTAACTCTTTGAGCTTCATAAAAGACTCCCTCTTGAAGGCTTTGGTGAATATTTCAACCACCTGATCTTCACTCCTGCAGTAAACCAGATTAATTGCTTCATCATTGCTCAAGTCTCTCAAGAAATAATACTTCACATCAATGTGTTTGCGCCTTCCATGTATCACCAGTTCTTTGAGAGCTTAATTGCTGAATTATTGTCGCAGTAAATTTCTGTAGCTCCAAATTGTTTGAACAGTAGCTCTTCGAGAACTCTCCTTAGCCAAATGGTTTGACAAGCACAAGTCATTGCAGCAACAAACTCGGTCTCTGTACTTGACAAAGTGACAATAGATTGCTTCTTTGACATCCACGAAATAACACTGTTCTAAGCATAAAAGCAAAACCAGAAGTACTCTTTTGGTCATCTCGATCTTCAGCATAATCACTGTCAATAAAGCCTACCAAATTGAACTTGTTACCTTTCTTATAAAATAACCTAAAATATTTGGTTCCTTGCAAGTAATGTAGGATACTCTTGGCAGCTATCAAATACATTTTTGTCAGATTCTCCACGTACTTACTGATCAAGCTCACAACATATATAATGTTAGGTCATGTGGCAGTTAGATACATCAAATTGCCCACAATTTGCTTGTACAATGTGCTATCCACCTTCTTCCCTTCCTGATCTTTGTGTAGCTTCAAACCACACTTAATCGGAGTATTTACAAGATTACAATCCTTTATCTGAAACTTGTTTAAGACTTTTTCCTTGTATTTCTTTTGCGAGAGAAAAATGCCATCATCAGATTGCACCACTTCTATGCTAAGAAAGTAATGCATCATGCCTAAATAAGACACTTCAAACCCATCCATCATGGACTTCTTAAACCCAACAAACATGGCAGCACAGTTTCCAGTAAAAATAAGATCATTAACATACAAGCAAACTATTAGCATTTTCCTTTTATCCCTAATCTTAATGAACAATGTATACTCATAAGGACATTTCTTAAAGCCAACTTTTAGAAAATAAGCTTCAATACGAGTATACCAAACCTCGGAGCTTATTTTAACCTATAAAGAGCCTTTTTTAGCCTATAAATTTTATATTCTTTTCTAACTTTAACATAGACAGAGGGTTGTTGAATATATATATGTTCCTTTAAGTATCCATATAAGAAAGCTAATTTTACATCTAGCTGGATCAAGCCCAGAAATTTGTGCTACCAATGCTACTACCAACCTAATTGTATCATACTTTGCAAAAGGAGAGAACACTTCTGCGTAATTGACCCCATACTCCTGCTTGTATCCCTTAGCCACCAAATGTGCTTTGTATATGTTTATTTCACCAATTTCATTCAACTTTATTTTGAAGACCCACTTTACACCAATGGTTTTCTGCCATTCTGGAAGGTCACATAGCTCCTAAGTGTCATTCCTTTCAATAACATCTATTTCATCATCCATAACTTTTTGCCATTTTTCTTCTTTAACGACACTCTTAAAAGTTGTAGGACCACAATCTGATAACAAAGCAAAGTGAACGACTTGATTATCAGGTAGGCTAGTTACCTCGTAATCCTTTATCCAAGCAGACATTTTTCTGACAGGACGAAGGGATTCAACTTCTTCTTGTGTAACTACAGTAGCTTCTTTTGCAACTACAGTAGCTATTGGTGAAGCTTCAGAAGTTATTGAAATTTTATTTGATGCATTTTTAGTTACATGGGATGTGGACAGTTGCTCCCCTTTAGTTTCAAGGTTAGGAAATACTTGAGTAGGTTGTTGCTCGGTCAAATCCCAAGTACTTTCTTCATAAAAAACAATGTTCTTACTGGTAACAATCTTCTTTGTTAGAGGGTTAAACAATTTCTATGCTTTGGATGCTTCACTTACACCAAAAAAGACACATCTCTCAGCCTTGTCATTAAGTTTCTTTCTTTTCACATCTGACACACAAGTATAGGCAATACACTTGAAAACTAAAAAATGTTCTACAATAGGCTTCCTTCCACTCCGGGCTTCTTGTGGTGTGATATTTTGAACAAAAAAAGTCGGACTTCTGTTTAAAATATAAACACTCCAATTTACAGCTTCAGGCTAAAAGGTCTTCAGAACGCTCCTTCTTGCCAATAAGCTTCTCACCAAGTTGAGGATGGTCTGCTTTTCCTTTTCGGATGCTCCATTTTGCTATGGTGTAGAAGATGCATTGAGCTCTCTTTGAATTCCATGCTCATTACATAAAACATCAAACTCATTCGAGCAATATTCACCACCGCGATCTGTTCGAAGAGTCTTAATGGTCTTTCCCAATTCATTTTCAGCTCGAGCCTTGAAGCTTTTGAATGTAAAGAAAGCTTATGATTTTTCCTGTTGAAAATAAATCCACGTTTTAATAGAAAAATCATCAATGAAGATAAGAAAGTATCTTTTACCTCAATTAGAAATCAATTTTATTGGACCACAAATATCCGAATGGACCAACCCTAACATGGCTTTTGCTCTCTAAGACTTCCCTTTGGGAAATTCATAGCGAGATTGTTTGCTAACAACACACTCTTCGCTAACACGAGAAGATGCGATGATGTAAGGAAGACCTGCCACCGTACTCTTTTGCTGGAGCATCTTCAGTCTATCAAAACTCAAATGGTCATAGCAAAAATGCTACAACCATAAGGGATTTTTTTTTTAATTTCAACCAACAAATTGGAGTGAATGCTTTCAATCTTTAATGGAAACAACCTATTTGAACTCATTTGAAGAACAACAACATAAATCTCAAAAGTACCCTTTTGGATAGTGATAACATAGCCCTTTTTTGTGCAATTGACTAGCACGTAACAAGTTAATTTTAGGTTAGGAACATACAGTACATTAGAGATTGTTTCTACAAAACCATTCTTGGTTCTTATTTTAATATTGCCTTTTCCCATCACATTTATAAAAGAGCAATCACCAAAACTGACAATAGAGTGAAATTTCTCATTTAGGTATGAAAAAGAGGAATTACATCCAATCATATGATTGAGCAACTAGTATCCACATACCAAACATCTGATCTTGATATCTTCTCATCTTGGACAACCATCAACAAAGTCTCCACTTCCCTTATCTCAACAAAATTTGAGCTCTTCCCATTTTCTTTGTCATTAGGCAACTCGGTATAGCATTAAGAAGCATAATTGTAACATCCCGTTTTCATAAAAAGGGTTAGAACCCTACAAATTTGGTACATGTGAGATCAATAAGAGAAATTCGGAAAACACATCTCATGCTCATGCATTACATAAGGTGCACATGCACATGAATAGTGAATCCTTGCACATGAAAATGACTGTACATGCATTCATGACATTTCCCGGTATAATTGTTAATAAATGTGATTTGTGTGCATGAAAAAAATTGAGTTGGAGAGGGTCATTGTGGTCTTCGAATTTTTGGAGAATTTTAAAGAATTTTTTTATGACATTTCAGGATATTTTTCGGACTAGGAAAAATGCCAAGGGGCAGAATAAATAAAGTTATGCTATAATGTAGAGTCATTATGAATATTGTTGGCCCAAATTGTTTACTGGTTTCCTCACATTTGAAAAAAAAAGGATATTGATAAAAGGTTTTCGACTAATTGAGCGCAGTAGCATGCCACCCTCGTGGGGCACGGACTCGGATATCACCATCGATGTCGAGTCCGGGTCTTGCGGGAGTGGGCTGTTACACTTCCACTTACACAATTCTACTGGCATTTGGTCCTCTAAGTGAGTGAATGTTGTTTCTATTTCGATTGGCCATGAGAGAATGATGAAAAAAAGGTTGTATTACGATCCCCCTCTTTGAACCACTTAATCTGGGAAGCTTGTTTGTAAAGGGACTTCTGATCATCTAAAGCTCTAATCAAGTTATTAATGGCTTCAGTTTCCCTCTCTACCATAAAGGGCAACTAGGTCAATGTCTTTTTTGATCTTGAATTTGGTTAAGGGAAGTTTGGCAATGGTCAACCCTTGCATGAACATCACTTACTTTACTCAAATTAAGCCCTTTGAGAGCTTGCCTGACTATTTTAAGCTTGGACAATACACAATACATAAGGGTGCCTAAAACTAGACTATTCCAAGTCTCTTTTACAACCTAAAGGAAAGTAGGTTGAGACACAAGGAAGTTGGAAAACCTAAAAGGTGTAGGTCTCTTAGGTTGAACCAAAGGAGACCTAATCACTATGGGGGAGTATCAGAAATGTTTGGATTAAGGATAACCCCATAAGAACTAGGAAACCTAGCACTCTAGGCAGCATTGACAAGCACTCTATCTAACCTCCTAGCAAAAAAGAAGTCACAAATTTGTTTGTTAGACCATGTGAACTTTGGTCCACTAGAGTTAAGATCGAACAGAGAACAAGACTCTACACAGTGCCTACAATCACACATTCCAGGGGGAGGTGAAGGACTAATAGGGTAAGTCTTATGAGTGAACAAAACTGCATTAAAATCACTAGCTACAATCTAAGGAAGATTGCCTATTGAGTTATGAAGACATTCCAAATCAGACCAAAGATTTTTCCTATGATTGGGGCTATTAGACCCGTAGACACAAGTGATAAAAAAACCTCCAAGTGAACCAGTTGATCACTAGTGAATCTAGGACTACACAGCAAACAACTAGGATTCCAAGCGACTACTATCCTTGCATTTTGACTAGAATCTAAGTTACCAAAAGAATTCCACCGAGGAAACAAAGAAGAGCACACTTTATTTAGCACAATGTTAGACTTAATACGAGTCTCAGTTAAACACACAAAAGAAACCGACGCACTCTTAAGCAAAGC
This sequence comes from Erythroxylum ulei, assembly GCA_027564395.1. NCBI lineage: Eukaryota > Viridiplantae > Streptophyta > Magnoliopsida > Malpighiales > Erythroxylaceae > Erythroxylum > Erythroxylum ulei. The sequence continues at coordinate 5,283,141 of JANITX010000009.1, forward strand.
ACGCACAGCTAATTGCTTCTTAGTATTATTGATACTCCTAACATTCCAAAAAACTAAATCCATAGCAGTTAAAACACAACAAACCCTCTACTTTTGTTTCCTCCTAGTTTTCCTATTCTTTCTCACAGTGTATTCCCCCTCTGCCCCCTTTAAATTCCCTGGACTATGATCAGGAATCAATTCCGAATTAGAAGGATACAGATGATTAATACATGGCTTGTATCCTGGATCTCAGCAACCCCTTGGTTTCCAACTGGTTCATCTATCTCCTAGAGATGATAGTGGGTCTCTAAATCCCTTGAAGAGCTACTCTCCTTGTCAGAGGTGAGAACCATTGCATTTACTGGCCCCTTCTGTGGTGATCCTTGACCCTCCCCTTGTGCACTTTGGGTTTCAGAGCCAAGAAGCTCCAGAGACAAATGCTTTGCCTGAACATCAACAATTTCCTTCCCATTCTTCTACTGTGTTTGTTCCTCTGCCGGTAGAGGGTCCTTCCCCTTTACCAATTCCTGATGTAAACCTAATTCAAACATCCTCCCAGTAGGAACCTAGTCCCTTTTCTGTTGCTGAATCTCTGGCTTCCATTCATATTCAACCGCAATTTCCTTAAAAGACAGTTTCCCCTTTTTATTATAGGTAGCTAATTGAAAAGAAGAAGGCCATTTTTTGCCCAACTCCACTGCCAGACACATCCTGGCATAAACAATCCGAGACATCTTGGCTGTTGGTGTATCCATTAATAGGGGATTGCCTACTGCACTTGTTGGACCTTGATTTTCCAGATTTGCATGAATTGCTTAAATAGTTATTTATTTATTTATTTTGTTTTGTGGCTTAATTTTTTTTATGTTAGAATTGATCTTTGATTAGATTTGAGGGAAGGATTAGAAATTGACATATGAATGAAGTGTTGGGTTAAGTTAGAATTGAACTAAG
>JANITX010000009.1:5288840-5304637 GCA_027564395.1 Erythroxylum ulei
CAAAATAATGTATCCAATATTCTAGTGCCATTGGACAGAAATTTTTTGGTACCGAAAACCAGTCGGTTCGCCACTTGGCGATTTTTTCGGTCCGGAAATTTTCTCCGGAAAATTCCAGAAAAATGCCTAAAATTCCCTTAAAATATAAAACACACAAGGAATCACTCAAATTAATTTTTCAAACACAAATACCACATTGTTCACAACCCAATTACATTTAGGCACAAATACTGGGAAATGTCATGCATGCATATACAGTTATTTTCATGTGCAATTTCACTATTCATGAATCAGGTGTGCATGAATATTTCAAAATAAATCCTAAACCCTCTTAACCCTTTGCCAAATTTCCATTCTACCCTTCCCATCGGGGGTGGGATGTTACAGTTAACCTCTTAGCCTCCACATAAACTGAGTTGTTAAAGAATTAAAGAGATGACTAAAATGCAAAATGCATCATAATAATTCAATCTAATGATCACATTTTAACACAAAAAATTTTAGTCAAGCAAGCAATTTAAGTTGGTTTTTAAAATCATTCACCATAAAGATATCATCTTAATTATATAGTGTATGAAATCCTATTAGCAAGTCCATATACAATAAGGCTATGTTTGGTTAGACGTAAAATTTTTAATGAAATAGAATGGAATGGTTTATAACGGAATAGAACGTAAATGAATGTAATATTAGAAAACTGTTGTTTGAGAGGGAAGGAAATGTTTATAATGTAATATAGTGAAATGCTGTTTAGATGAAGGGTTTATAATATAATATATTGTAAAGTTGTTTATCATTTTAAATTCCATCCTAGACCCTCCAAATCGGAAGTTTCTATTTTTACTGTATATTATGGAATGAGATGTAATATGAAACCCTTTTCTTTCATCTAATTCAAGTCTATTTCATTATAAAACCTCATCTCAAACGATAAAATAATATTACATTCCATTCTATTTCATTATAAAACCCCCAATCAAACATAACCTAAGATTATGCCTGATCAAAGTCAGATACCACTACAAGAAAAATGTGGATTAGCGACGGAAACTTAGCAATGGAACAATTACCGTTAGAAATTAGCGACGGAAAGCAAATTTTCGTCACTAAAATTGAGTGATTTAGCGACGGTACTAGTACTCGTCACTAAATTTGGAGGAAATTCGTCGCGGCAAAATTAGCGACGAAAAAATATGACCGTCGGTAATCACTACAAGTTAGCAACGAAAAATTACTGACGAAAATATACCGTTGAAAATTAACGACGGACCGCATATTTCCGTCGCAAAAATTGAATGATTTAGCGACGGTACTACTATTCGTCGCTAAATTTGGAGGGAATAAAATAAGTGACGAAATTTAGCGATGGAAAAATATGGTTGTCGGTAATCATTATAAGTTAGCAACGAAAAATTACCGACGAAAAATATACCGTTAGAAATTAGCAACGGAAAGCATATTTCCGTCGCTAAAATTGAGTAATTTAGCGACGGGACTAACAGTCATCGCTAAATTTGGAGGAAATTCGTCACGGCAAAATTAGCGACGAAAGTTAACAACGGAAAAATACTGTCGCTAAATATGGAGGAAATTTTTGGCGGTAAATGGAGTTAGCGACAGAAATTTTCGTTCCGTCTATAAAAAGGCGGGAATTATAGGCAGAATAATTTTTTTTGAATTTACCTACAGAAGTTTCCGTCGGTAATTCCGTCAGTAAATTTCGACATCTCCTTCCCACTTGTGTCTTCTTCTTCCTTCTTCCTATGTCTCCTCTTCGGTTTTCTTGGAGCCCATTTCTCTGTTGTGGACTTCTTTTCAGCTCGTTGGCGTTGTCTTCTCCAGCCATTGTCATCGTGTCCTTCGATGGAGGTATTTTTGCAACTACTTTTATGTTTTTTTCGTGTATTGGATGAAAGTTAATTTGGGTATTTATTACTTTCGTTTATTTGTGTATTTTGTGATTGGAAAATAACTTTAAGGTATAAATATTAGTGATAGAAGGGACAAGACATGATTTTGGTTGTGATATTGGGATATGTTTCTGATACATGTAAGGTGTTTGATGAAATGTCTATTCTTTTAAAAAATAATTTCAGTTCTTTATTTGTGGTTCTTTTTTAGTATGAATTTCATTATTTCAATTCTTTTACTTGAAATAATGAAGTTATCTTTAAGGTAGCTTCTACAGAAACTAAACACTTTGTAGGTAAATTTTAAAAAAATAGTTTTCAGCAAATTTACCGACGGAAAAAATTTTCTGTTGGTAAAATATTTGATTTAGTGACGGAATTTTTTCTGTCGCTAATTACTGACGGAATAGCCTATTCTGTTGGTAATTTTCTGACAAAATTTTTTTATTTTATACTGTCGGCAATTCCGTAGGTAAATTTACCGACGGAATAAATTTACCTATGGCTGTATCTCCGACGACTTTTTTTGTCAGTAAATTCCGTCGCTAAACAAGCTTACCGACGGAATATTTCCAAATTCCTTCGGTAATTTCCGTCGCTAAACTCCATTTTTCTTGTAGTGATATATGCTAATTAGCCAACCACTCTTAAGAGTGGAATACAAAACAAACATTTCATCAACCAATCTTTATTTCTCTTTTTGCCACCCTTATACTCACGATGCTTTGCATGTTTCTCACCTTTATTTCTACTATATTTGACAATAATAATACACCATAGGCTATCTTTCCTCCATTTAGCAAAGCACTCTCAAACTTGAATTCTTTTTCAATATTGGTATACTGATTAACTAGAGCAGTAATTAAATTCTCATATAATAATGAAGTATATGGAAATAAGATAAGATGCCAGAATAAAGCTGAAGAAATTTTAGATGAATTTAATGCCTATGAAAATGACTAAATCATATAAGTTTAAGAGAAATCACATTTGGCATCAAGCGGCAAAGAAGAGAAGGCCAAAAGAGTTGATAATGGCCAAGTAGAAGGCGGCAATGAGCGACAACGACAAAGTAAATCTATCCTCGCAACGTAGAGATGGAGAAAGTCTTAGCGATGAAGATTGTTGTTGCCTTTTTTTTTAATCTTATTTTTGTGAGATCAGCAGTAGTAATATAACTAATGACATGATCTCCACAATTTATTTAAAATTTTAGTCCTTAAAAACTTTTGTAATTTTTCAATTTAGTTTCAGTATCAACTAATATCTTTTGTTCTAGTTGATACCGGTTAATATCAACTGAAAAGGGCAATAATAGCTGATACATTAACTTGGTGCAGAAATTGTATAATGAGTATCATGTACCGGCCAAAAATTTTGCGATACTCATTACTTAATGAGTAATAAGAAGATCCCAAATCTACCTCAAATAAAATTTTCAAACATTCACGTAAAATTAGTAACACCAATGCTCAATCATTCCTAAGACTATTTGAGATAGTCGAAAAGAAAAATGAAGAAAATGCTTTACACCTTTACTTAGAGATGTCAAAAAGGGCTCGGTTTGACCCAAATTTTGCCTTGGTTGATCGGACCACAGGGTCAGCCCGATCAATGGCTAGATTGTTACTTCCAAAATGACGTCGTTTTGTCAAAAACGACATTATTTTAGAAAATTTTCTCAAAAAAAATTGATGGGCCGGGTTGGCCCAGTCCACATGTGACCCGTTAGGCTATAGACCGAGCCATTATGGCTCGGGGTCGGGCCAAGCTAGGGATAGCCTGGACCTGATCTGACTTATTGACATTTCTACCTTTAATTATCTATTCAAGTAAATAAAGAGTCAATGGTTTTTAATAAAAAATTTTAATAAGTTATTCATTTACAAAAAGATATCAAATTAAGGATGCAAAATAGTCAGAATCTGGCTAAGTCTAACTTGACCTAACTCGAATTTAATAGGCTTAATTTGAGTAGATCGAATTTCATGTCGAATTCAGTTTTTATTTATAAAAGTTTTTTAATTTTGTCTTAGGCTTGAGTTAAGCTTCATCTTGCAGCCTAGCTCGATCCTCTAATCCAACTAAATAAAGAATATTATTTAATTTTTAAATAAACTTAAATTATTTTTTAATAAAAAAATATTCAAGAGAAAGATTCCAAAGTCTATTGGGTAAAGTTAAGCTCAAAAGGACAATTATTTAAAATTGTGATTGAAACAAATAGCTAAATGCTTTATTTACAGGATAACCATCCTATTCTTTGTCATTTCACTTTCAAATTTTAATTCTCGTATTAAAAATAAAAAAAAATTTAATAAAAGTGATTCCATAAATAAAACATTTAAATTTTTGCGACAATTACACGTCTTGGATTTAATTTGCACTAATTGAGCTTTTGAAATATTTAATAATTTCTAAAAGTGTCGAAATTTTAAACTTTGCCAGATTTAAATAAATTTTAGATCATTTAATATTTTTCTAAAAGGGTTGAGTTTTTAGGTTTAACCCGACAAACTTATTTCAAGCTCTCTGGACCTTGTTGAAGTTTAAGCCGTTCAAAACTCGACCAAATTTAGACTCAAGCTAAACCTCTTAAGTTACTTCAAGTTAAACTCAACCTTTAACCTGTAGGTTATAGCCTGAGTTTGGTTGTACCCGTCACCGTTCCTAACCAAGATTGACAACGAGAAAATTAGGTGACAATATGATACGCAACAAGCAGCAGGCCATATACGGAGAGAGAGACGTAAGTGACTAGTTAAGGCACAAACAAGGTTGGATAAGAGATGAGAGAGTACTTGCGGAGAGCACAATATCTATGTCACAAACATAAATATTCCTTAATATACAAAATATGTCACTTTGTTATACAAATAAAATGTCTTTATATATATATATATATACACTCTCTTCTATCTAAAATAAAAGTCATTTTAGAGGGATACATACTTATTAAAAAAGTCAATGAAATATTTGATATACCCTTATTAATTACATATTGAAGTGTCTTAAAAATAGTATCTGTGTAATTTATGTAATTAAGATATAAAAAAAATTAAAGCGTAATTTTGAAAATAAAATCATAAATATATATGAAAAGTTACAAATAATATTTATTTTAAATAATTAAAATATCTCTAAAGAAAAAAATGAGTATAAGATATCCTAATTACAGGTCAGAATGTGTGTGAAATTTGGCTTTGAACTCAATTATAAGCTTGAATTAAACCTAATGACTTCGACGGTGTTGGACCCAGTCAGCATTTTGCATTTCTATGGGGAATGTATATCGTATACAAATTAGCTGACTCTAGCATTGCTTAAGCAGCCACTTTTCGTTTTGTTCCAGCCGACAGGGCAGGCTTGACATGCATCTTATCACCATCACATCACGTACGCCTTTCTGTGTCTTCAGAACAAGAAATCCTGTTTATTTCCTCTACACTACACAACATTACTACAGTTTCATTCCATCTCCATGTAGTATTTGCTCCAATTTGTTTTTTATTCGTAATCTAATCTACAAAGACGTTGGCGTTTGACTTGTCGCCAAGGACCAAGACCAAACAAAACAAAAAGCTGGGGTCTACAAGCTTAGATGTCCTGTCGACTGCCGGAAATTTGTCAGCTTTAATTTGTGTATAAAGACAAACTAATCAATAAAAATGAACATAAAAACAAAATGCTTTTGGGGCCAAATGCAGATTTTAATATGAAAAAATGAACAGTACTACTCAAACAAAGACAACAGTAGGAGGAGGAAAAAACTTTAAAGGACCAGTAATATACTCACCAGACAATTGAGATCTTTTCATTCATCTAGAGCCCTAGCTTGGAGATAGATACATACTGACCACAACAGAAACCAAGGGGCAAATATCTTACAAAACACAAAAGTCAAATCCAGATTTTCCAGAGTACCCCTATTAGATACCTAGAAAGGCAAAGAAAGGACCATGCAATTTGATGTACATTAGTTACTGGGTGTGGACAAAGAGAGATGCTTGGATGATGTGTTGGTGTGTTCTTCTTTGAGATTAGTAGTTGTCATGGGGAACAGTTCTAGGGTCTTCAGTGGTCTGTTACAACATGGGGACGGTAAACCAATGTCCACCGTCGACATCATCCAATCGTGGCCGCACATTCTCATCATAGGACTCTCCATCTTGAACCTTGATGGTATCTCAGGCTTCCAATTGTGGCTTATCACTTGTGGTGCAACTTCAATTTCTCCCTGCTCCAAAATAGCTGCAGAATAAGAATGGAAACACGACCAACCACTACAATGTGGAAAGTTTTATGTAATTGTATGCTGTTACTCGCAAATAACCAACAAAGCAATACAAGACAGAGAGAAAAGCAACCTACGTGAACCTGGCTTAACCTATCACTTTGCACAATACCACATAAAGAAGCCCTAGCTGATCTGTGACTACATATGTTCATTCACATCCTACTAAATCCTACTTATTGACATGTTTTATCAGTGATAAGTGATAAAACGTAGCCACAACGTAGAAGCTGTGTTCCCAACAAGGAACTAGAACTGTAAATATATCTTGGAGATCTTTCCATCCATTTTCATTCTTAACTTTCTTGTAACTTTGTTATGCATTTTTATGTCTAGGCATTGAAGTTCGGGATGGGAAGATTTGGTTCCTCACATGGTACAATCAGGGGAGAGAAAAGTTACAACCTTAGATCCAAATTGGAAGTCGTGTACTAAATGAGATAAAAGATTGTTTGTCTTGGTCATTATTCAAAGGTTCTCTAGAAGGGGAAAGAAGAAAAAGAGAGGAATATTCTCATTACACATTTACCAAAATGAAGTGTGGGTGTACTTGTTTGTGTTTGTGTATGTATTAATATATATAATCAAGAGTCCTAAACTCTGATTACTATTTCTATTCTGGTAAAAAGAAAACTAAGTGAACTACAAAGAAGGAATAATCGATATCACCTGATGATGAATGATACCAGCTGAAGTATGGTATGGAAGTTGAAGAAGGGAATCTGAAATTGGTGTAGGAGGATGATCAAAGTAGTTAAAAAGATGGTAGTTTGATGGGATGTGTTGTGGCTGTTCAAGATCATGATGATGATGATAAAGTTGCTGCTGCTGGAGTTGCTTGATGAGTTTCCTTCTAAGCTTCTGTCTATCCCTTGCCTTGTGGTTTTGAAACCAATAGAACACATTCTTGCCTTCAATCTTTCCATACAGAGAGAGGTGGGCAGTGATCCTCTGAATTTGGGAAGCGTGAGGTGTTCTAATTCCACTTCTATACAACTCCTCCAAGATCATGAGCTGCTCTGGTGTTGGGCACCACCTGGAGGATGTTGAAGGAGACATAATGTGTGGCAATACACTCCCTTGGTATGGTAGGTTTTTGCGTTGTTTTTATCTGCCAGGAGTTCTGATCTCCAAAGAGGAAGTATAAATAGTTGGATAAGGGGAAAAGAAACAGTGCAATAGAGAGATAGAGAGGTGAGACAAAAGGAATAGAGAGAGAGAGAGAGAGAGGTTAAAAGTAAGAGATGAAAAGTACAAAATTTGCAGGTTGGTAATGCTGATGTTTCCCCGAGAGGGGCATTCAAGTGTAGGTTTCAATCCATGCACTGAGTGTGTTCGTGTGTGTGTGTGAGAGAGAGATAGAGAGAATCTAAATGGAATGTGAGTAATAAGCAGTTGTAGTGAATGAGATGAAACTGAGCAGAAATAGTGAGGGAGGGGATTGAATGATTATGTCATCATCATCACCATCACTATCATCCGATTATTATTTACTTTATGGAAAGAATGTATTAGATACACCAAGTAAATTTGGGTTCGGAGACAGAAATGGTCACTCTCACACATCTTCCAATATATTTCTCTTTCGAGCTTCAATCATCCACAGTTGACCCAACCTGCTGTCCAAGCAAGCGATGAACACGCCCCTCATTCAATGAGATTTTATATAGCAACTACTCTATATCTAGAAAATAAGTTTCTCATGAGTTAATTTTTGGACTACTTTCAAGTTAATCGTACAAATTAGCATCTCTATTCACCCATTAAAACTTAAACTAAGATTAATTTAATGCATGGGTAATGCGACCCTAAGGATCTAGTCAATGTAGTCCGTCTAGCCCTTAAAAAGCCTCTAAAGATTGTAGGTTTGAGTCACTTAGCGTCATTTAAATTAAAATTTTCTGAGATGATTCATTAGTTTATTCAATATTACTTTTCTTTCTGTATATAGCTATTAGCTTTACGAGTTGCATTGCATGAGCAGTGAGCTTTCATCATCTTTTTCCTTTTGAAAATACACGTGCAATCATGAAATTATCATCGGGGTTCTGCATATGACTTTATTTGACATGCCAATCAAATTAACAAATGTCTAAAGAAGCTGTAGTAATCGCTGGAGAGGCTTCTACTGGAAAAGAACAGGGATGCTTTGGTGAGCAAGAGTTAATTTATAGTTGATGACTTTCCCTCCTACGTTATACAGTTTCATGTAGGGTGTTCTTAGCAAACAAATTTATGAGATCGATCTTTTTAGCGGGTGGCGAGCTGATACTCAATCTCGCAAAAGAAAACTCTGTGATCTTGAACCCTGTTCACGTTATGGCCCTTTAAACTGTATGTCATATCATTTTGCCTTCCCTTTTACGAGCTTTGAGCACTACCAATAACTGTTCGGCTTCATCTCCTGACATTATCATTAATCTCTCGTCTCCTCCTATTGATTTATCATCAATTCTGATGCAAGTACCTACGTTTTGGCAATTCATGCGAATTGGGGTGTCTCTCTCTCTCTCTCTGGCTCAGAGTTGTTTTGTTTAGTTTGCCTTGGAACGTAAGCTCTGTAGAGTCACAAAAGAACTTGCGTTACATAAATGCATGCCTGCCTTTTTGGCTTTGCATTGCCTTATTTGCTCTGTTAACAATCCCTTTAATCTCAACCGTCCATTAAGTATGGTATATACATCCTTATTGTCCCCCGTGCCACCACCATCCCATTAAAGATATGAGCTGCTTCGTTGTTGTGTCTTAAGACTGTTGTGTGCCAGTGGCAGTGGTGACAATCCATAATGAAATCTCTGACGTATCTCATACTATGCAAACCTAGAGAAAAGAGTCTGGTTCGCTATTTAATGTCGATTTAAATATGATTTTCCTTGAATAGGATATGATCTTTTTTAATGCAAAAATAGAGTTGGGAGTCATTTATCGATCTTTTTTATACAATATCCTATAAATCGATAAGAAAAAAATCCCAAATGGCAAGCATTTTCCTTTAGCATATCCATTATCTCTATTGTTTTCTTTTTCAATTTCATGATTTTCAAATTTGATGGGATCGTTTCCTTTTGACTTTCTGGCCTGAAAGAATAATAAAAGAGAGAGTGAGAGAGGATAATTTGCAAGTGGACCATTGCACGAAAATCATAAAATGCTTGCTGTGCTATACCAAAATGAATAGTTATTAAGACCCTGACAAACTCTTCCTTTATTTGTTAAGAGTCCAGGCCGGTACAGTAAATTTGGCAGGAACGAAATGGCAACCGATTAAAGCTTTGTAAACGAGTAAAGGTTGAGGCTATGGAGGGAGCTAAGTTACTGTGTTCACACACACAGAATCTTACAGTTCAGAAACTGGAGGGATTCAACGAGGGCTATAACACAAAAACTGTCTAGTCACATTTCAGCACCATCCCACAATTATTTTGTTTTCTTTTCTAAACCTAAACTAAAGTAACAACGTTGTAAGTGTTTAATCAGACCTTATCTTTATAGGGTATCGAGTTATTTTTATTTATGGTAAAATTATATGCTCTCGTCATCCATGAATCATTGCTGTGTGTCTGATTTGTGATTGGACGTCTCCTTGCGTCGCACAAGTACTGAAATAGCTTGTACTTACATATAACACGCCATGTCTTCTTTTTTTTTCCTCTCTAAGTTTCTTTCCATTTTCTAGTTTCTGAATATACAATCATTTCAGACATCTGTCTCTCAAACGTTACCCTCAATCCCTCATTAAGCGAGAGTGCTCTATTTAGACAACTTATGCTGCAATATAAGCAATGTCGCCTACAAACGTTAACTTATTTCAGTGAAAGTTCCTATTTATTCAGTGCTTAATTATTCTAAAAAAATGGATTGCCGATTTTTCAAAAAAAAAAAAAAACAATGTCGCCGTGTTGGGAGAAACGACTAACGAATCCTAAAACGATAAATCACTGGACAAGTCTTCTTCTCATCGGAGTTTGAAGCGCTGACGAAGTATCCACACACAAAAATCTTACCAATTAAACTACAACACCAAGGAACACATGTCTGGAATGGAGTATAAAAGAATTACCATTCGATAGTAAGATAGGGGCTGTAGAGGACTATTAAGCTGTCAAGAAAGCAAAGACAAGCGAAATACGTACAAAAAGACAATGAACTGTTACTGTAGTCAACGTCTAATTAAATGTAGGGAAGGAGGGACCGTGCACGCTAAACGCTATCTGCGGATGGAAATTGACTGACGAGTTCAAGATAATAGCAACCCTTTATTTGTTTAGTACATTTTACTGTTAGTGCCTGATTGGATAAACCTTCGAGAGGTTAATAAGTAATTTTTTTCGTTGCAAATTTTTCTTAATAAATAAGTGTTTAACTGTAAAATGAAAAAATATTTTTTAATAGATATAGTCTTTTTAGCAGTTAAAACATACTTTTTTTAAGAAGCTCAAATTTGAAACTTTTCAAAAAAGTATTTTTTTAAGTAAATTTTTCAGACTAATTAATAAGTCTATTTTTTGTTCCTTTTATCCTTATGTTTTACACATAATTCTCAAAATATTCACAAACTCATCTTCACGGTTATCTTACAAACTCATCTTCTCTAATTTATTGCAAGTCTTCTTGAATTACAATAAAATGCATAATTTATTATGTATTTAACTATTTACTCAACTTGAATATTTATTTTAAGATTTATATAATATTATTTAACTTTTTTATATGTTTTAATATTTATTTTCGATGTTAGTTTACTTATGTTATAATAATCTATATACAAGATTTGTTAGATATACTTTCATTTATGTATCATATGATTTAAAATTATATAATAATTAATATATTGTACTTTGCATATTGTTTAATATACTTTAAATAATATTTATATGCATAAATAATTTTTATTACAAAATAAATTAAAGTTAAATTTAAAGTACTTTTTATTTTTATGTTGTTTAACAGTCTACTGTATGAAACTCTTTCAAATTTTTTTTAAATGACAGTCAAATAGTCAACTGACTTCTTAAAAAAGTTCTTTTCAGAAAAAATCTATAAAAAAAAGCTCTACTAATATAAGTTCAATCAAACATACGCTTATTATGCTAGCTCGTAGGGAAATATTGTTTTAAATTCTGCAATTTTAAGATCCTTACATTTTAAGATGCCACGTTATGGTTGTAATCCCAGATTATAAATTTTCATTTACTTTTAACATTTAAAGGGCTTAATTAAAGTTTAAATACTCATTAAAAATTTAGAAAGAGATTTCAAACATTCTCTTAATCATGTCATGCTTGCTAATAGCCATGAACTTGATAATATATAAAAGGCCTCTTCTGATTGTATTGCAAAAAGTGCGAGAATAGAGTCAAATCTTTGGAAATTAATTATTTTATATTTTCAATTTAAATTAATAGGCTAAATTTGTTAATTTATGTACTTTCAATTAATCAGCTAATTACACTTAATGCATAACATTATCAATTTATTTAATAAAAATATATTTTATCTTTACGTATTTTATTTTTATATTTAATATACAATATTAAAGTTAAATTTTTATAATAATTATTGTACAATTAAAATTATAATAAAATCATAATTTAAAATTCATATTACATTTAGATATTATTCTTAAGTTATTTCTAATTGTTGTTTCATCAAAACATGTTATTAATAGAACAATAAAACTATCATAACCTTTTTTATTAATAGAGTAATTACATTCATAACGTATGAAAAATACTCAAACAAACACATTCATGCTTATAAGATAATAAATTTATTGAATTGGATTGATTATGAGGATTCTCGTTACTTATAAATAGATGTCTTCAATATAATGATTTTACAATTAATCATCAGATTTAAGATTGTCAAAATACCTCATGAAAAAATACAATATTTTAATATTATTTATGACCTATATTTGTTGATTCGGTAGTAATTAGATATAGTGTGAACTGTAAGGAAATATTTGAGTGAGTATATAAAAAAATTCATTATCTTAAAGTGATTAAGAATTATATTAACAAATTTTAATTAGTAGTGATTTAAAATTTTGTTGACTGTAGTGAATTGAGATTTGAATTTTTTTTCTAAATATCAATTCTAAATTAATCGTTAATTAGAAAAAAAAACACGATTACATTTTCTCAAATGTTTTTTCAGTGCAGATTTTCTTGCTTTATCTGGTCAAGATTTCAACATATAATGAAACTAAATTGACCTGAAGTTGAGTGGAAGACGAAGAACATTGTAACTGGGGCTGAGAAGCTCCACTAAAGTATGAGGCATGATAAAGCCTGTTTCGGCGTTGCCTTCAGTCGTTTGGTTTAAAGGTTTCTTGGTTAGTTGGTATGAAATGAAAAAAATAGGTAAAGAATGAAAAAAGATTTTAGTAATAAATTATGAATAGTATTTTTATATTTTCTTTTGGGTTTATATTTGGTAAAAATCAGGCGGCATGTCCCATCAAAACTTATTGGAATACCCAGTAGCTTCTTTGGCTAATAAGTAAGCTACCGCATTTACATATCTGAGGATGCATTTAAAAGTAAAGGATTAAAAGCTACCAGTAGTGAGTTTACAGTCATCCAGTATCGCTCCCACCTTATTAATGCCCTGATTTTTTAATCAACTTAGCGCTTAGGAGTATAGTAATTGATTCACACTTTTCTCATACTCTTAATACCGATTGCTTGGAACTGATCAAAGGGGGATGGATTGTTGATATTCGACACATCTGTCGTGAAGGTAATCAATGTATGGATCGTTTTGCTGATTTGGCGCATTCTTTTTTGCAAGGATTTATTGTGACTATACTTCAGTTCAATTACATCCTCTTCTGGTGGAGGATCGCGAGAACATTGGTGTCCTCCGATCATAACTTTTCTTTTCTGTTGGTTCGTAGCTATAAAAAAACCCTTCTTAAAAGTTGGGTTATCTGTTTTAGCTTTATGTACACGGTTAAAAATTAGACTATTGAACAATTCTTGTTTCAATTTATTCTGTTAAAATGATTTTTTAGAAAATCGTAAAAAAATTCGTTTGATTTTGCAACAAAATTAAGTGTTAATTAATTAATATCTTTTTAATTAATAAAATTTATATCATCTTGCTAATATTAAATCATATATAAATTGAAGGATTGAAAAGTAAAATGCTGATTGCTGCACTACTCTCTCTCCGTAATAAATAATTCTGGAAACGTGGCTTAATTAATAAAAGTCAGAAAAAAGACGATAGAACATAAAGAATCTCATTGTCATTGTGATTGTAGACCCAAATTAAATTGTGATGGAACACATCGAACGTGCAGTGCAATGCAATGCCATCATTTACTTAGCCTGTCGAAATAATTGGAGAGGGCCTTTACCAGTACCGAACTCTATTTTGTAGCGTGTCTTTTTGCCGCCAAGCCCTCTTTGTCTCCCAAGTAACATCAATTTCTGCATCATTGTAGTTCATTGGGAAAACGTCGTGACATTTATTTCCAGTGACCACATCCTTTTCAACCAACACTTTCTCAGTAATATCCTTTTGCTACAGTCTTATGAACTGTTCTTTGCTGGATCGATAGCGTCCACCACGTGCATATACTTTGATAGTGCATAGACTAGCTTTTAAAAAAAATAAATTTAAAACTATAATTTGGTGATCTAGTAAAAAACACAACTGAGAAGAATACGATATACAAACCAAAATTTCACATATCTTAAAAAGGAGCGAAAATCTACGTGCTTGCAGTCCAGGAGGTGCATATCGATTTCGTTAGCCAAATCTTACAACGCAAATCGTCAGATGGAAGAATAGTCATCGGCTCTCAGATAAGCTATGAGCCCATTCATTTGTCATGTCTTACAAGCCCATGAGCCATAACCGAGGTTCAATTCACTTGGAAATTTCTGTCCTTTGAGAAAATTGTCCCTTCATTTTTATGTACATTCAACATAAATACTACGGATGGTGTTGAGCCGGATTGGGTTTGAACTTGGGCTAAAAAATTAATGTTCAAGTTTGAATTAGACCCAAGCCCAATCAGGTTCAAGATACGTGACGTGAATCCAAACTCGATTGGATTTGGGCAATCCAAAGTAAGATTAAGTTTAGGCTCAATCTGATTATTTTTAATTAAAAATTTAAAAATGATATTTTACTTAAAACTTTCGTAATTTAAACTGAACAGTCGAATTCAAATTTAATCTAAAATTTAATAATAATTTTTTACAAGAAAGTAAGAAACCAACTTGAAGTTTAGTCAACTTGGGACAAATTCGTTGACTTTGGGTCAACCCGGAACTGAAATGTTGTCTCTAATAAATCATATAGCTCCTCAGATAAAAAAGATTCAACTAGGTGGCTCCAACGAGGTACATCATGGTTAGGTAAGGAAAGGAAACATGAAAGTAAAAAATTTCCCAAGGTGATGGAAGATAATCAGAAAAATAATAAAGAAAGGTTGATCTTTAACGCCCTATATTAGGGGTTAGAATATTAAGAAAATTCATTATATTTTATGCATTGCATATTTGAATATTTGCTTATTTGTGCATAAGCATTTTGGACACATACAATTAATTGTACATACATTCATGACATTTTCGGGTATAATTAATTTATAAATGCGATTAAAAATGCGAATTGTGGATTATTTGCATTAAAAATTTATTTGGAGAGTGTTATTATTATTTCGAAATTTTTGGTGAATTTTATAAATTTTCGAAAAAAAATTGGTATATTTGGGATATTTTGAAATTTTGGCGAATTATTTAAGCTGAAAATGTTATTTGGAGACTATTAGTACTATTTTGGATTTTTTGGGAATTTAAGGAAATTTTTCTGAAAATTTTGGGGTCGTTTTAGATTAAGAAAAAAATAAAATAAATTAGAGACCTAGTAAATATGACAAATCGTTTAAATGTATTGAGACAATTAGTTGGTATCTGTGGCTATTGGCTTGAGAGACGCGTGCATATACATGCAAAACGCCATGTACCATATGAATTCGGGGGCAACTCATTTCTCTGTTGCTTTTCACCAAAAAGCCAACTCTTTCCCTATTCTTTGTTCACGGTGATGAAACAACTTGAAAAGTGAGTTTGGGAACTGGTTCACGATTTCTTCTGTGCAGTAAGAATTTCAGGACTTGTTGGAGATTTAGCTAACCCAAGTAAGTTGAGTTTTAAGCTTTGTGATTTTGTACATAGTATTGGAGTAATGTTTGAATTTGACTGAGTCAACTGGAAATTTTTTTTTTGTAAGAATGAATATATTCATACCTTGTATACTCTGTTCTTGGTTCACAGAAAAACTTATATAAGTTGTTTCTTTTACTATTCACGTGTGTATCTGTGGAGTATGTATGGATGTGAGTTTAAACGTGTTTGGGCGTAAGGAAGGAGCATGAAGTGTATCGGGATTGTGTTATTTTGAGTTAAACAAAGACTAGTGAATAATGATAATGACAGAAAATAATTGTTGGATGTCCACGGTGATGCTCTGTTCTTTTCTTGTTGATATGCATGCATGTTTTTGGAAAGTTTTGAATGAACTAAAATGTGTTGGATGGTAAGGAATGAGAATTTGGTGAGGTCTTAATATAT
>JANITX010000009.1:5322633-5333658 GCA_027564395.1 Erythroxylum ulei
AGGTTCGGTTCGGTTAACTGCTATAGGTGCGGTTTAGGTTCGGTTAACCTAGAACCGCAAGTTAGAAACCTGAACCTGAACCATGAACCTGATTTTTCAGGTTCGGTTCGAACCGAACCTGAACTCAGGTTTGGTTAACCTTATTTACAGGTTCGGTTCATGCGGTTCAGGTCTGGTTCACGGGTTTTCTTGAACACCCCTACTGTTCAGGGAAACTGGATTCCCATTACTGAAGCATAAAGATGGAGGAATGCATGTCCAAGAGAATGTCCTACAGCAGCTGGGATCAAACAACAGTTTGAACCACTTCTATGTCCCACCCTCCACATATGAAAGAGGAGAAACAGAAACAACTGCTGAACAAACAACACAAGCAGAAGAAGAAACAATGGACTCAAATTCTAACTCTTAGGAGGGAACAGAACAGGAAGAGGAAACAACAGAAGTTCAAACTCCACTGCAAGATTATCAACTAGTCAAAGACAGGGAACCAAGACAGATAATACTAAACAGAAGGTATTTTAAGACTAATCTAGTTGAATATCCTTGTTTGGTTGCAGAATTAGTTGAGTTAAGAGCATCAGAAATTTATGAGGAGGCTATAAAGAGGGTTGATGTAGATCAGTGGAAGAAGGCTTGCGTAAATGAATACACTTCTTTAATGAAGAATGAGACTTGGAAGCTAGTTCCTAAGCCACCTAATGCTAAGGTGATTAAATGTAAATAGATATTTAAGCTAAAGGATGAAGTGACTGAAGCTAATCCGAAGACCTACAAGGCTAGACTAGTAGCAAAAGGATTCAGGCAAAGAGAGGGAGTAGATTACAAAGAAATTTTCTCTTCAATGGTCAAGTTTAAAACAGTAAGGATAATACTGACCCTAGCAACTCTGAATGATTGGGAGATACATAAGATGGATGTAAAGACAACATTCCTATATGGAATGTTAGAAAAAACCATCTACATGAAGCAACCCATAGGCTTCATAAATAAAGAGAATCTTGATTAGGTTTGCTTGCTAGAAAAATCTCTATATGGCCTAAAGCAAGCTCCTAGGCAATGGAATAAGAAGTTCCATGAGGTGGTGACATAATTAAAGTTCAAAAGAAGTGCTTATAACTATTGTCTGTACTACAAGGATTTAGAGAAGGAAGAAGTGATCTACATGCTAGTGTATGTGGATGATCTAATCATCACAGGAAAGCTAGTGAAGAAAATTCAAGAAGTGAAGAATGCTCTAAGGAAGAATTTTGATATGAAAGACTTAGGGAAAGCTCAAAAGCTACTGGTTATGTAGATCATAAGGAATGAAGTAGAAGGGAAGCTATGGTTGATATAAAAAGACTACATAAGAAAGTCTTATCTAAGTTCAACATGGAAGATGCTAAGCCTAGTCCTGCTCCAATTGCCACACACTTACAACTGACAGTTACTAAGAATCCAGCAATAGAAGCAGAACAGAAACACATGCAGAAATATCCTTATGATGTAGGTATAAGTTGTATAATGTATATCATGATCTGTACTAGACTTGATTTAGCACATGCAATTAGCCTATTTAGCAGATTCATGGCTAATCCAGGTCTAGAACATTAGCAGGGTTTTAAAATAGTCCTTAGATACTTAAAGGGGACCCTAAATCATGGTCTATGTTTGTCTAAATCTAACCTAGAACTCCTTAAACATACAAGCTTAAATGGATATGTAGATGCAGACTATGTAGCAGATAAGGACACACGGAAATCACTATCAGCATATTATTTCACACTATCAAGCAATACAGTAAGCTGGAAAGTTCAACAACAATCAGTGGTGTCACTATCTATAACAGAAGCAGAGTACTACGCTATCACAGAAGGCTTAAAGGAGCTAATATGGCTAAAGGGGCTATTAACAGAAATCAAAGTTCAAATTACAGAAGCAGCTATTCACACAGACAATCAGAGTGCACTTTACCTGAGCAAGGATCCGATTCTACACGAGAGATAGAAACACATCGAAGTTCAACTCCACTTCATTAGGGATAAGATCAACACCTGAGAGGTTGACCTGAAGAAGATAAAAGGAGAACAAAATCTGTCAGATTTCGGGACAAAAGTAGTTCCAATATAGAAATTCATTTTCTGTATAGAGTTTCTACAGATAAATGAAGCAACTTGAAGGAAAAATTAAAGCTTACCCATCGATCTCACAACATCGGAAAAAAAAAAACTAGGTTTTGGATTTCTGAAATTAGTCACGAATTGAAGAGTTGCGTGAAGATTCATGGAGAATGAGGGAATAACGCGAAGGAAATCACATGGTTCTGTATAAACCCTCACACAAACTCCTCAGATAAAGGACACTGATTGAGAATCGAAGGAGAAAAGAAAGAAAATGTCTGAAGCTTGCAAAGAGAAGAGAGAAGTGACTCTTGAATATTCTAATGATGTCTGAAGACTTATGCTGAACCTAAGTCACTCATGTGAGACTGACATGAGACACATTAGAAGCAGAGACAAAACGCACAGCATAAAAGGAGCACATAAGCAAAACGCAACATTTCATTAAACACAAAAAGGAATGTTTGATGGATGTGAATATAAGGAGTGAGGCTGAGTTTCAAAGGACACGTGCATAACACATGCATCAAACATTGGCTCATTCAATCACAACCGAAAGTAACTACAACAAGTCTTATAAATAGGACAAGCTTCAAGCATCAGATAGAACAACATACTACAAGCAAATACATGTATTCAGTCTTCTAATTCAAGAGAGGAAATAAAGAGAGTGCTAGGGTACTTATCAAAAGAGTACTAGTGACTTTGTAAGGAAGCTCTTGCATATGTTGTGTAAATACTCAATCTCTTGTATTCCTTCTTTCTTAATACTAGTAAAAACCCGCTGTGAGATTGACACTTGGACGTAGATAGCTTTGTGCTATCGAACCAAGTAATTCTTGTGTCTTCTTTACTTTGCAGCAACTCTCCATTTCTGCAAAAACCAAGTTAATACGTTAACCATCATCAGATCAGAAAATATAATTCAGAAATACAAGCAAAGATCTAACAATATATGTTGATGATGTTTTGGTCATTGGTAATAATGTTCCATTTATTGATACCTTCATTTAATAGTTGAGTTTTTCAGTTTGCAATCAAAGTCCTTTAGAGCTTCACATTTTTCGTAGGAGTTGAAGTAAACAATATGATGGAGGAATATTTCTTTCACAAGTCAAGTAAATCAAAACTTGCTTTCTTGAACAAAGATGGATGATAACAACTCCATTGTCACTCCTATGTCACCAAAAGACAAGTCTAACACTTCAGATGATCTAATCTTAACCTTACCATGCTTTATCTTAGGTTGTCAAATGAATTCCTCACTATCTTAAGGGCACACAAAGCTATGGTCTACAGTTTGCCTCTTAAAGTTTTCTATCTCTTTATGCATTCTTTAATGTAGATTGGGTCAGTTGTTCTACAACAAGACATAGTACTACTAGATTTTATGTATGTTTAGGCGTCAGTTGCATTTTATAATATTATAAAAGTAACCTACAATTTCTTGCTCTAATTTAGAAGTTGAGTATTACTCAGTGGCTTCAGCTACAGATTAACTCACTTGGCTCTGTTTCTTATCGATATTAGCTAGGATTCTTCTATTCAGACCTTCACAACTATTTTGTGATAATCTTAGTATACTTTACATGTCCGTTAATCCCTTATTTCAAGCACAAACAAAGTAAATTGATATAGATTATTATTTTGTTCATGAAAAAGTTTCTATAGGAACATTAATTGCTTGATGTATTCACCAAACTACTGCCTAAGACATCAATTTTTTCTTCTCGGTAGTAAGTTGGGACTTAATTCATATTTCCTTTTAACTTGAGGGGATATGATAATGGGAAAAAAACATGAAAAGTAAAAAATTCTCCATTATGATGGAAGATAATTAATAAAATAATAAAAATGTTGACCCATCATTAGAAGAACAAATAGAATATTTCCTTATAATAATGTCTATGTATGTTTACCATTTTATATACATTCTATATGTATCTTCTTCGCATATGTATATGGAAAGGGAAATATAATAAAAACATCAAAAATCAAAATGTATTTATGTTACAGGTCTTATGGTAGAACCAACCCCAAAAGGTAGCTTGAAGGCTGGGAGAGCTCATAAGCCTATAAACTTTACATCAGTCTCTTTTATTACCGATGTGGGACAATTAGACTGTAATATCCCACCACTTTTCGCAGCCCAGGCACTGGTGAATTGGTTGTGCGCTAGACCTTTTCTAGCCCCGACTGAACATTACTATACTGACGTCACCACCCATGTACCCACGGGTACATGGGTTGGCCGTGCGCTAGACCTTTTCTAGCCCCGAGCAAACACTGCAATGCCGACATCACCACCTGTGAGCGTGGCACGAGGAATTGAAGGAGTGATGTTAGCTCTAATACCAATTGTTACAGGTCTTATGGAAAAATCAACCCCAAAAACTAGCTTGAAGGGTGAGAGAACCCATAAGCCTATAAACTTCACATCAGTCTCTTTTATTATCGATGTGGGACAAGTAAACCGTAACAATTTCACCTCAATATTAATAACAACTTCTCTAAATGAAAGTTATATTGGAATTTCATAAATTTCAAACGAGTTTCATATGAGAAATGAAATGAAATTAACAAATGTCTATTTCCTTATCCATCTCTATCTTTTGCATAGAAGTTCCTCCACGGGGTCGGGGTCAAACCTATAAATTAGATCAACACCACATTAGATGTATAATTGAATTCCATTGCACATAGCAGTCACATTGAATCATGTATATATATTTAGACTTAAGGGGCATAGACATTCATAAATAACTAAGGGGGATACTTAGGTATTTGAGGGTCAGAATGTAGTGGCCACAACCAATCACCACACTGTACATGAATTTTACTAGTTTAATAAAAGTAATAACTATATTGATGAAAAAAGATTAAATTTACTCATAGTTAAAAATTACTCAGTAGTTGAAAATTAAGGATTTCCTTATTAAATATTTAGGTTCTAACCAATATGATTTGTCATAATTTTATACGGTCTAAAATATTAAAAATTATCTTGATGAAATGATCATCAACTACGCTATATATTCAAAGAGCTCATTCTATACTATAACCAGAAAGGAAGGCAAGAACCCTCACGAAAAAATTAGCTTTGAATCTGGATGTTAAGGACAAGTAACGACTAAAGTAACACCCGATAATGACAAACAAACGATAAGATTCTTATAGGAGGATGTTTGTGGAGTAAGAAAAACCAAAACAGGCCTTTGCATTAAAACGGCGCGGTTGGTGCAGCCATATATAAGTTGCACAAATACCTATTCTCGTTTCGATACAATTGTAGTGAAACTAAATTATAAGCTGATTAAAATTCATAATTTACATATATCTATATGTTCCTTCATAACTAAGGTTTTTTGGTAGCTAGCAACCGTGTTTGCGTGGAAGAAAATAGCGTCAACTGTGGTTCCCCTGCAATTCCTCCATGAGTTGTTAATGAAAGAGCTCTTTCAGGTATCTAACTATAAAAATGACATCTATATTTTTGCTTTTTTACCAACCTGTCGAGTAGAAATATGGATAACCCTCTACTTGTCTACTTAATATGAAAACTGCAGAAAGTGAAACCTATACTCGTGCAAATGTAACTAAAAATGAATACAACTATTAATATGATCATTAAAAGGAGGGTTATATGTTTAGTAGGAAATAAATGACTTTTGTGTTTATGTTTGAACAAATTGATGTATTATATCCATTATAGTAATTTTACTTACACTTGGTTATTTGTTGATTTGTCACTCTCCAAGCCTTAATGCATGGAGTTAATGGAATTTCATATGCTATCTCATTATGTCAATTTGATTAGAGAAGCCATTAAAATATATTATTGTAGTCCTTTGGGACATGAAGAGCTTTGACTTGAAAAGGAAGAAGGTCAAAGAGATTATCTTTGACTACACTCCAGAGTTGTTCTAACAACTATAACATTATAAAATATGAATCCATGAGGCTAACTAATCAAGCAAAGCCCCTTCCCTGTTCTCTATATATTTGCATCCTCTCAGGCCTGATCACTGCACTACACACTTTTAGCACTCATCAACTCTCCAAGTCTAAAGGGAAAGATAAAACAGAAATCTTCAGGCAGATCAAAAGGAGAAAATGGGTGCTTCTCTTCATCCACCAACATTTCCAGCAGTCCTTCTGTTCATCTTTCTCACTGTCTGTCTCCTTCCTGAGCTTGCCTTTGGCATAACCCGACACTACAAGCTTAATGTATGTATTGTATATGGCACAGAAATGATGACCATCTTCCTCTCTCGTCAGTCGTCAAAGCCACGATTTTCTGAGCTTCATTCAACTGCTTACATATGTGACTGACTGTTTGATATTGGACGTGTTTTGTAGATAAAGATGCAGAACGTAACTCGCCTGTGCCATAGGAAGAGCATGGTAACAGTGAATGATCAATTTCCTGGGCCTCGCATTGTAGCTAGGGAGGGTGATCGTCTGCTCATTAAAGTGGTTAACCATATCCAGAACAACATCTCCATCCATTGGTAACAAGCCAAAACCTTTGAATCGACGTGTAGGCTTATCAAAAGAAGAATATATGCTTAACTAAACTGATTAAATTTCATTGGAACAGGCATGGAATTCGACAGCTTCGAAGTGGGTGGGCAGATGGACCGGCATACATAACTCAGTGCCCTATACAAACTGGGAAGAGCTATGTGTACAACTACACCATTGTTGGCCAGAGGGGCACTCTGTTTTGGCATGCCCATATATCCTGGCTAAGGGCAACAGTCTATGGTCCGCTTATTATTCTGCCCAAGCATGATGTTCCTTATCCATTTTCCAGACCTTACAAGGAAGTTCCCATCGTTTTGGGTAATCACTAGTTCCAAACTTGTTTAGTTCGCTGATCATTTATGCTCTTATGCTATTTGCTAAAACTAGATCCTACCTTGAATTGCAGGAGAGTGGTTTAATGCAGATCCCGAAGCAATCATTAAACAGGCCCTGCAAACTGGAGGAGGGCCGAATGTCTCTGATGCCTACACCATTAATGGGCTTCCAGGCCCTTTATATAACTGCTCCGCTAAAGGTAAGAAAATATTGTAGTCCCATTCTTTAAAGGTTTTTGACATTTCCCTCATGATTCTTGATTCCTCGGAGGCCATTACTGAGGCCTTTTTGTTGCTGAATCTAACTTCGTATAACTGGTAATGGCGGCAGATACATATAAACTGAATGTGAAGCCTGGCAAGACATATCTGCTACGGCTAATCAATGCAGCTCTGAACGATGAGCTCTTCTTTAGCATAGCCAACCACACACTTACAGTTGTTGAAGCTGATGCTGTCTACGTTAAACCTTTGACACACAGACAGTGCTGATCGCTCCAGGACAGACCACGAATGTCCTCCTCAAGACCAAACCCCAATTCCCACATGCCACATTTTTCATGACTGCTAGACCATATGTTACTGGATTAGGAACTTTCGACAATTCCACAGTCGCTGGTATTTTACAGTATGTAGCCCCAAAATCAATCGACTCTATCAAAGACCTCAAGCTATACAAACCAATTCTGCCACCACTCAACGACACTGGTTTCGCTACAAACTTTACAAGCAAACTTCGCAGCTTAGCTAGTGCTCAATTCCCTGCGAACGTGCCACAGAAGATTGATAGGCGATTTTTTTTCACAGTTGGCCTTGGAACTAATCCTTGCCCAGAAAACCAAACCTGCCAGGGCCCAAATGGCTCCATGTTTGCAGCCTCAGTTAATAACGTTTCTTTTGCAATGCCATCCATAGCTCTGCTTCAAGCACACTATACTGGCCAATCTAATGGTGTTTACGCTCCTGATTTTCCAATTAGTCCCTTAATTCCGTTTAACTATTCCGGCAATCCACCTAATAATACAATGGTTAGCAGTGGGACTAAGCTAGTTGTGCTTCCTTATAACACCAGCGTGGAGCTAATTATGCAGGACACCAGCATACTTGGTGCTGAGAGTCATCCTCTTCACTTGCATGGCTTTAATTTCTTCGTCGTCGGACAAGGTTTCGGTAACTTTGATCCCATTAAAGACCCTGCAAAGTTCAATCTTGTTGACCCTGTTGAGAGAAACACTGTAGGTGTCCCTGTAGGAGGGTGGGTTGCCATTCGCTTCTTAGCAGATAACCCAGGTCAGTATGATTCTGCCCTTTTAATTGTGTTGTATCCTAATGGTTTTGATTTGACTATTAATGATAATTATGACGATGGTCGTTATGTGTTTTTACTGTACAGGGGTGTGGTTTATGCATTGCCATTTAGAGGTGCACACAAGCTGGGGTCTAAAGATGGCATGGATTGTCTTAGATGGAAGCCTTCCCAATCAGAAGTTGCTGCCTCCTCCAGCTGAGCTTCCCAAGTGTTGAAATAGCTATCATCTAGCGCTGAGGAGAAACACAAACTCACCTCTCTTTTCTCTTTACGGCTTTTGTGTCCATTTTTTTTTTATAATCCCTCCTTCAATATCAGCCATTTGGAGTTGAGATTAGACCCTGCAATTCTTTTTTGTAAATTTGTTAACACTTGAAATAACAAGCTTATTGTATCAACTTTGTATCTATTCTAGTGAGGTTTTGGTTTCAGTTTGTGTGTTTCTGAATGTTACTGTTCGAGACTCAGCCTTTCTACTGCAGGCGGTCGCATATTAAATCAGCTGCTTAGTTACAATATTCAATGAATACACAGGAGTGGAATTGGTTTTTAACGATTTTTCTAGTTACAGAAATGGTCGGTAGACCAAAAGCTGATGTCTTAACGTTAAACAGAACGAAGAAAAACATTATTAACTTACAAATTAAGGGGTTGTCGTATGTTATCTATTAACTAGGTTTATAATAACACAGCAATTTTATATCATTTTGTGACACTTGCAACACTGTAATACATTTTTGGATTCTGCCGACCTCGAGTGATGAGTTGCTACCCAAGGTAAGTATCAGCTGGGCAGACAACTCCGTGGTGTATGCTATTGCCGTCTCAGGGCAGATGTCGAGTTCTCCAACCTTATCCATGGTTGAATAAAATAAAGTCACAAACCTGTAGAAAACAAGGAATTTGTATCTATCTAGTAATTATAATATATTGCTACTGAAATTCAATGTAACAAGTGAAGCTAAGACACAAGCATAAAAACAAACTACTACGTTAATGCGAGTAAACCTTCTTAGTCATCACTCGCTTGCATATGTATATATTTACCTCACCTGGAACTAGAATTTATTCAAAACTTGAAGAAGAAATGGACAAATTGCTGCTTATCGTTCTTCTTGTGCTTTCTACATTTTCATCAACCGGAGCATCCTCCATGAACCCGACACTCTTCAGGGAGTACATTGGAGCTGATGACAAGGGTGTCAAATTTTCAGACCTCCCCATCAATCCTAACGTTGAGTTCCACTTCATTCTCTCCTTTGCTATTGACTATACCTCAACTTCCCATCCTTCTCCAACAGATGGTTACTTCCAAGCATACTGGAACAAAAAGGCCCTCAACCCTTCAGAGGTTTTGTCCATCAGAGCCAAACATCCGAATGTTAAGGTAGCCATGAGCTTAGGAGGTGACACCATCAAGAATGAATATGCTTACTTCGACCCCAAATCAATCAACTCCTGGGTTTCAAATGCCATACACTCAATAACAGAGATTGTTCACGAGTATAACTTGGATGGTATAGACATTGACTACGAACATTTTAGCACAGATCCAGATATATTCGCTGAGTGTATTGGGCGGCTTCTCTTCCACCTTAAACAAGAGAAGATTGTAGCATTCGCATCAATAGCACCATACGAAGGTGAAACTGTGCAGCCATATTACTTAGCTCTGTGGAAGAAGTACAGTCATTTGATAGACTATGTTAATTTCCAATTTTATGCCTATGACAATGGAACGACGATTACACAATTCATAGACTATTATCAGACCCAGAGCACCAACTATAGAGGAGGCAAGGTGTTAGTGAGCTTTTCCACGGATGAAAGTGGTGGTTTATCGCCAGAAAATGGCTTTTTTTATGCTTGCAACATGCTCAAAGCTGTGAGCCAACTTCATGGCATATTTATTTGGTCAGCAGACGACTCCAAGAAGGCCAAGTTTCAATATGAACAGCAATCGCAAGCCTTCTTGGCTAACATGTAGTGATGCATCTGCTATATCACATTCTTCTGTGTATGGAGCTCTTTGTCGGTGATTAATGAAAAAACCATGAGAATAAATTATAAAGTTAAATCATACTCCGACACCCTAATACCCCCTGGAAAGATATGTAGATGCCACACAAGATAGTACAAACAATCCAAAACATTTTGCGGAAGAATAACATTAAAAAATAAGCATTCCAAAATGTACAAAACATTTCATACATGTATTTCCAGAATCTTAAACAAACATACATTATATCACAAAAGCTTAATACAAATTTGTTCTAAAAATCGAAACTAGCCTCAAACATAGTTAATACAAAAACTTTCAACAATTCATAATCATACACTTTATAAACAAGCCCAAAACAAACTACAAATACATTTTCATCAAAACAAGACTCAGACTTCACTAGGCATTGCGGTTGACTCGTCCCAGTCCAAATGTCCTTCTTTTTGAACCTACACAGGGCAAATCCACCGTGCTAAGCATATAGCTTAGTAAGTAATAACTAATCTATGCATAAATTGACAATTAATTATACACAATCATGATACATCAGAAGCATGAATTAACAGTTAATCGGAACGAACAATTCAAACATATAATATTGGATCTCAAACAGATCACACGGAAAAAAGAATTGAGTCTCACAGGGGGTATAAACCCTTCATAATCATAACATAATTTCTTGTTTATAACAGAGTCAAACAGAAATCAGAATACAAAATCATATGACTGAAAAATCCATTTACAGAAGCG
>JANITX010000009.1:5351275-5362607 GCA_027564395.1 Erythroxylum ulei
TGGATAGATCTGTTCTGTATGTTGGCAGATCTGGTAGATCAGTTGGATCAATGGGCTGGATCATCAGGATTGAGCCTAATGTAGATGGACCAGGCGTGTCGTCGCTAGGTCTATTGTAGATGGATTTGACTAAGCCATCTCTTAGAGTCTGCAGAATCGGAGGAGTCGTTGTATGAAAGGAATGTCGATGAGGCGCATAGAATACCTTCTGGTAGTTGGTAATCCATTCTGTAGGCATCAACCTTTCAAACTCCTGGGCAGGTAACTGCTTCGGGATCTGAATGATAGTTCTCTAGTTGTTCACAACATCATCAACCATGTATAGTGCATCCGAAGTAGAGTTTGGAAAGTGTAAATCTAAGGCATGATTCTGAAGACGATAGATTATCTGGTGATGGAGAGTAGCCACGATGGCACTTGGATCTTGTTCTACTCCAGTGATCTGGATCTGAACTTGTAGACGTTTAGATAGAGTAGGGTCATCCAACCTGATGTTGAAATCAGGTGCTATGGTCAATATCACACTCCCTTTGTCAAGTGTTGTCAGCAAGGTACCAATCAAAGCATTCTGGTACGTTGTATAGGCAATGTCAAGAAGTGAAATCCTGGCAGTAGCAGGAATTCCTTTTCTTCCATTTAGTATCAGAACAAGACATATAGCTCCCACATGTAGATGCGTATGAGCCTGCTCTCTCTAGAAAGCGATTAGATCCTTAAGGATCTCCAGTTTGACATATTGTTCTGTTGTTGTAGATCTAAGACCACACTGTTCCAGTTTGGAACTCTGGATGATTTCCTTTACACAAGGTCTAGAGGTAGAAAGCACACTCCTAATACTTCTCGTCCAAGAATGGTCACGAGAATATATACTGTAAGGACTCAACAATGGTAAAGAAGACTCACAAACACGGTTTTCTACAGGCACATAAGTAATTTCTACAAGGTTTTCTATTTTTTGTGATAAAACACGCTTAACACCCTTAGGTAAATCTACTAAAGACAAGCTAGAAGATAAATGAACTGGATCTGAAGAATTTTCCATAGATCTTATGCAACCCTTTCCTTACTCCCCTTTTCTCCTAATTATCAAATGTTTCCCCTCCTGGAAAGATGCGAAGGTGCTATATTCCTAAGCAAACCACAAGCAGTAATGATTCACTAAGCGAGGAGTCGAATAACTCCAAGAGGTACGCAGGTTTCTACGGTATAACCGTCTATACCTGACCAACCAAAATAGGGTTGATACCACTCGTAAAAGTGATAAAAGTGTTCCTGGCTTTTGGACTAGCTCTAATACCACACCTGCCATGGCCTTGCAATAACATGGTTAAAACCCAAAGTTCATTTTGGTTATCGACCGACCTTTTCACCGATGGAAGAAGAAGCTGCAAAAGATAAGCCTTTTTTTCGATTGATTTCTTCTTTCATGGTCCAATTTGATTTTGACTAGACAACATGGATAGGTTATTTTGGCCAACATGGCAATTCTTGTCATGTACAGGTCATTAGAAGAGAGAACTAAACTTAAATGTCAGCTACAATGGAGGGCTAAAACTTGCCGTTAGAAGGTAGAGAGCATATCAACCGTTTTCCTACATCCATGTTCCTGGATTAAAAAAATCTATTTGTATGAGATTCTGTTTAGAAATTTTCAGTTTGACTCACTCGACATCATGCAGATTTTCACTATAAACATGTATATGTGTATCTGATACATGGCAAGTCTCTTAATAATCTTTTTTAATTTAATCCATTCCATTTGAACTTGTATTAGTTTGAGCATTGGAATTTAATACCAAAATATGAAGATTAACTCCTTCAAAACCATTTATTCTTTTCACATTAGACTGAAAAAAACAAAGTCATCATTTCCTGAAAAATAATAATACATTTATATCTAAACAATTTATCTTCTCGGTTTGGCAGTAAAAATATTCATTCAGAGAGGAGAAAAATATCTTAAGATCTAAGGTAAAAAATATAAACTTCCCTTGTAATTAAAAATTTTTAGAAAAACTCTTATCTTCAAAATTCTAAAAAAAACTCCTCTTATTTTTAAATTTTTCAGAAAAACTGCTTTTAAAATTTGGATAAAAAATAACAATGAAACTCATATAATATAAATATCAAATATGGACTAATCAAATACTATTTATATAAAGATGCAACTATTTTTTAAATTGGAGTCAAACTAATTAAATACAACTCAAACTTAAAATTATATTAAATTATTAATTTAAGTCAATTTAATTCAAATTTAAAAGTTGAGTAAATTATCATATTAATAACATTTGATTATTTCACGTTTGTTGTTCATATTACGTAAGTTTTGTCCCTTTTTTATAAATGAAGTCAAAGAGAAGAGTTTTTTCTAAATTTAAAAACTAAAATAGGTTTTATAAAAAAATTTAAAGATTATTGAGAGAGATTTATGTATTTTATTCTAATACTTGTATATTCAACAAACTATCCGATGGTTACAACAGTTAATCTGAACCCAAAAAAAAAATCAAATATCAGTTTAATTTGTTTCAATTTGTTTATAATATTGCTATCTTTATTAGACTTCGTCATACATATACATTTTTGATTTGAAAGTAAAAATTGGACTTGATTATAAAGTTTATTCAATTTTGATTATAAAGTTTATTCAATTTTACAATACTAACTTAAATTTTAGAAATTACCGCTAAATTATTTTAACTTTCAATTTTAAGAAAAATAACTCGACGTATATGCTAATATAAATGGCTTGCGAATCATGTCAAATTAGTTTTTTTTGCTATGTGATTATATTGTATTTCTGTCACATATAAATTTTATTATTTAATAAATTAAAAATATCACATTCAATTTTATTATTATGAAGTAAAATATATGGAGTATATAATTATTTTAAAATTTTGATATTTTTAAGTTATTAAATAATAAAATTTATGCTTGACAAATATACAATAAGTGGAAGATAAGTGACAAAAATATTAATATGGCGTGGCGAGTCACATTATCTACATTAATAGAGGACTTAATGTCAAATTATTTTTGGTAATAATTGAAAATTATATTATTTTAACACTACTTTTTTAAAATTCGAGTTAATATTATTAAATTAAATTAAGTTTGTAACGTTTTTATAATTATATATGTGTGTGTGGGTGAAGAAATTTAAGTTAGACATCTGCAAATAAAAAGGTGGCATAAATAAATTAGGATGATATTTTTATGACAGTATTATATATATACAGCAACCTCATTTTATAATCCTTATTTTTTTAATTTGAAACATTGGTTAATATGAGCTAGATAGATTGTTGATTAGTAATGGTAAATTAAGGTAAACATCTATCTTTTAGAATATTTTGTGCTTTTGTTATCATTATTGTTGTTTCCATTAACGAATAGCCATAATATATGTCAAAATGCGAATGACATGAAAAAAATTTAATTAAGTTTTTGATATAAATTTTTAACGTAATTAATTAATTATATTTATACTAAAGTATAATAATATTTAGTTTATATTTATATTTTATTACTAAGTGAATAATTTATTAATTAGTTTAATGTGGTAGTCTTTTATAAAAATTGTATATAATAATGATTTAAAAAACCAATTCTCAATTTTATTTTTATTTCATGTTTTGTAAAAAATAAAAATATTTTATTTATTTTATCATGAACTAAAATTATAAAAGTATAACATAGTAAAAAATTATAAAAGTATGAAGTATAAATAATTAATAATATAACTATTTGCTTAACGCTAATACTAAATCTTGCGAATCGATTACAAAATTCATCATTAGCATTGAGTATATTGCTAAATTATTAGTATTATACTAAGTTTTAATACCAATTTTAGTATCATATACTATTAATATCGGTTAAAACTTGATATTATTTTGATAATTTTTTAAAATTATGAATATGATGTTAGATATTATTCAAAACTTAAGCACTATTTATGTTTTTATAACTGTTTAATGTGTTTATTGTGAGGGCTCCAACATTTGTTCAAGTCTGTGAAGTTGGACTCGGCAAGCACGATGCAACAGTCCATCTGCTATGACACCAGAAGATCTTGGTCCATATCTGTGTCATGGGGCTTTGTTGTTCAAATCTGGAGAGGGGTGACCTCTCTTAGATAACTTGAAATGCCTTCAAGAACCTTTCTTAATTGCTATAAAAGAGCAGTTACACCGCATATGCATTCAACACAAGATCTGTCATTTTTCAACAAAAAAAAAACACAAGACCTGTCACCAAACATCCATGCTCCAAACCCTTCATCTTCTACATGTACAATAATAGATATGATGAAGCAGAGAAGCGAACTATTGGAATATAAACAATTCTGCTTCCCCTGTTTGCCGGTGGAGTATGGAATCGCCAGAAAAAATCAAGTCTGTTGTGGTGTTGAAGAAGCCTGATGTTCTTCGGTGGCATAAGGTAATTAATTAAGTTACAGATTCATCTTGATTATGCGATTGAGACTAGAAGCATGATTCCTTGTGTCCTGTTATTAATCTTGCAGTCACCAAGAAGAGACTGTTGTAGAGTTCTTCCTTCAAATAAACCCTCAACTATGTACATGTGGGTTGAGAAGTGCAGAGAAGGTGAAATTACTGAATTGCAGAAGCAGAAATAAGACAAATTGGTTTCGCTTCTATAATCTGATGTTCTTCCCACATAATTACTCCAAGCACAAATGACTAAAATCACCGGTTCCCAGGTTTCAAAGGAAATAGAGCTCAAGGGACAATTCTTTTTCTTTTTCCATATTTTCCAACACAAGTAAAGTAACAGAACCAACATTAGTCAACAGCAGAAGTAGTAGTTGACTCATTTACTCTCCATCTTCCAGATGTGCCAATGCAGAAGGATGATTAAGCCACTGTTTAAATGAAACAAAAAATTCTGGCTCTGTATTACAAGTTAGAACAAAATGTGGACTGAAATTTCTCATTCCTAAACGTCTCATCTAAAAAGGCCAAATTATTCGTAAATCATCATTAAGCCTGCACCAGATATGCTTCAGTTACTTTGTGAAAGTTGATCTAGATACATGAATGTTTAAAGTCTAGATACATGGATGTTTAAGTTTATTGCTAGGAATTTAATTATGTTCATGTATTAGTTACATAATTAAATATTGTTCCATGTATAGTTTTAAGTCCATGTATTGTTTATTTTTTGAGTTCATTAATGAGTTCATGTACTTAGATATGAAGAATTATTTTTGTACCTATAAAAAACCTCTTTATACTTGAACTAAATTGATTCGAGAGAAATACAACCTCTTCTTCTAAACAAATCTTTCCTCGCCAAACCTTCTCACTTCTTAACAAAGTGATGACAAAGTCAAGTTTTTTAAGAAATGGCAAACAATGGTGGAGTATACTCATTTCAATTCCTTTGCCTTACAAAAGAAAATTATGGAGCATGGTGTTGACATATGAGATTTAGACACTTGAATTTTGACGCACTCAATACGTTAGGAGATAAACACATGGTGAAAGGAATGTCCTCCGTCAACTACCCACATCATTTATGTGAAGCATGTTTACTTGGTAAGCATTCAAGAAGGAGTTTTCTAAAAGAAGTGGTGACAAAAGCAATTGCACCACTTCAACTTATTCATATTGACGTGTGTGGACCAATCAAGTCATTATCAACGGGTAAAAGTAGATACTTCTTACTTTTCATTGATAATTATAGTAGAAAAACATAGGTTTATTTCTTTAAGCAGAAATCAGAACCATTTGAAACATTTAAGAAGTTCAAGGTACTTGTGGAAAATGAAAGTGGCTATACAATTAAAGCCTTAATGTCCGATAGAGGATGCAAGTTCACATCGAAGGAGTTTCTTGATTTCTGTAAAATACATGGAATTCACCGTCCGTTAACAGTCTTAAGATCGCCCCAACAAAATAGAGTAGCCGAAAAGAATAATAGAAAAATTCTTAACATGGCTCAATATATGTTCGAGAGCCAAAAATATGCCTAAAGAATTTTGGGCCGAAGGAGTTTCTTGTGCAATTTATTTGTCAAATCGGTCTCCAATGAGAAATGTCAAAGATCAAACTCCGCAACAAGCGTAGAATGGAATGAAGCCTAAAGTTGCTCATCTAAGAGTTTTTTTAAGCATAGCATATGCTCATGTGTAGTAACAAGAAAGATCCAAGCTCGATGATCGAAGTGTTAGTCATATATTCATTGGCTATTACCAAAATTCCAAAGGCTACCAATTGTACAATCCAAGCAATGGAAGGATTGTTGTGAGCAGAGATATCAAATTTGATGAAAAAGCAATATGAGATTGGGAGGCACAAGAAGAAAGCACTTATGATTTTTTCCCATACTTTGAAGATGAAGAGCAAGAAACCACAACAAATATTTAAGAGACTACTTCACCTGCTTCTCCAAATACGCCTCATTTTTCTTTGTTCATGCATGGATAAAGTTCAAGTGATGGAGCACGAAAAATAAGGAGTATTTATGATATTTATGAACAAATAGAAGAAATAAATGATGTTGAAGTAAGTAATTTCTTTTGTCTTCTTCTAGATAGCGAAGCTTTAAATTTTAGGAAGGCCATGAAGGACAAAAGATGGAGAAGAGCCATAAAGGAAGAGATCAAGGCAATAGAGAAAAACAATACATGGAAATTATCAACTCTTCCTAAAGGTCATGAAGCTATTGGACTCAAATGGGTCTACAAGGTAAAAAAGAATGTCAGTGGAGATATAAAGAAATATAAAGCAAGGCTCGTTGCTAAAGGCTATAAGCAAAAGCATGGAGTGGATTATGATAAAGTATATGGAGATTATTCATTTGTTGATCTCTTTTACTGCTCAAATAAAGTAGAAGATCTATCAACTTGATGTAAAGTCATCTTTTTTAAATGGCGATCTTTAAGAAGAAGTCTTTATTGAACAACCAATTCACTTTACAATTAAAGGTCACAAAGATAAGGTCTTAAGATTGGAAAAGACATTGTATGGGTTAAAGCAAGCACCAAGGGTATGGAATACTTGCATCAACAAGTACTTCCAAAATAATGGGTTTGTTCGTTGTTCTCATGAATATGCTATTTACATTAAATCATATAGAAATGAAGATATTTTACTCATTTATCTTTATGTGGATGATTTTATTTTTACCGGTAATAACCCAAGATTAGAAACCTATGTTTTTGGAGTTTGAGATGACAGATATTAGATTGATGTCATACTATTTGGGCTTGGAGCTGAAGCAAATGAAAGATGGAATTTTTATTTCATAAGAAGGATATGCAAAAGAAATATTGTAGAAGTTCCAAATGCTTGATTGCAATCTAGTGACTACACCCATGGAATGTGGAATTAAATTGACAAAGTTTGATGATGGAGCTAAGGAAGATTCTTCTGTATTCTAAAGCCTTGTTGGATGTTTGAGATACTTGACATGTACAAGACCAGATATTCTCTTTGTTGTTGGATTGATAAGTCGTTTCATGGAAGCAATTACTTGTACTCATATGAAGGTGGCTAAAAGGATTCTCCGATATATCAAAGGTACAATTGACTATGGATTGCTCTATACATCATCTGTTGATTTCAAGATTATTGGGTTTTGTAATAGTGATTTTGCGGGAGATATTGATGATAGAAAAAGCACAACTGGTTTCATGTTTTCTATGGGTGATTGTGCTATTACATGGAGTTCAAAGAAGCAACCTATTATGACTTTGTCAAGTTGTGAATCTAAATATGTGGCTGCAACTTCATGCACTTGTCATGTTGTTTGACTTAGAAGGCTATTGAATGAACTTCAATTGCCACAAAAGGAAGCAACTGAAATATGTATTGATAAAAAGTCTGCATAAGCATTGGCCAAGAATCCAGTTTTTCATGATCGAAGCAAACATATAGATACGAGGTATCATTTTATTAGAGAATGTATCACAAAGAATGAAGTGGAGCTCAAGCATGTGATCAAATTGCGGATATTTTTACGACATCACTCAAATTTGAAATTTTTCATCATTTGAGGACAAGATTTAAAGGATGAAAAAAAATTAAAATTAAGGAGAAGTGTTGAAGAGTAATTTGAAAGTTGATCTAGATATATGAATGTTTAAAGTCTAGATACATGGATGTTTAAATTCATTGTTAGGAATTTAATTATGTTCATGTATTAGTTACATGATTAAATATTGGTCCATGTATAGTTTTGAGTTCATGTATGGTTTATTTATTTGGGTCCATTAATGAGTTCATGTACTTAGATATGAAAAGTCATTTTTGTACCTATAAATACTTATTTGTACCTGAACTAAATTGATTCAAGTGAAATAGAACATCTTCTTCTAAATAATTCTCTCTCTTTAAATCTGCTCACTTCTTATCATAAGGATGATTAAATCACTGTTTAAATGAGACAAAATTCTGGCTCTGTATTACAAGTTAGAACAAAATGTGGACTGAAATTTCTCATTCCTAAACTTCTCATCTAAAATGTCCAAATTATTCATAAATCATTATTAGGCCTGTACCAGATATGCTTTAGTTACGTTGTGAGGTTCTGAAGCAGATGGAATTGGGGATGTAGCGGATGTCAAATCATCATTGAGAGTAAATGTTTGTGGCTTCTCGAAACATGCAGATGACAGGATCAGTTGGCTAAAAATTTGGAATTAAATTAAGGAAAAAGAACACGGCCCATTTCGCCCTTGAGCGTGATACTGAAATAGATCTCCGGAAGTTGGACAGTCCTCTGTTCTTCGGGTGGTGGACATGAGCATGTTGGCCTCCTTAGCATTTTTGTGGAGAGAGAGAGGGGCGAAAGGTTTTTCAACTTTCAAGGCCTTTGGTGGTTGGTTAATGGTTAACGACTTTTTGATTTTGGGCGCCAATATTTTGGGCACGTGCCAAGGTACTTATGGTCTGAAATGAATTTCTTAATTGAAAACAATTCAGCGTGTTTAAGATGTCAAGAAGATTACAACAAAACCATGTTACTCATAACTAAATGACTAGTCCAACTTCCAGTTTGTTATCTCTTATTCTTATTCTCTCTGCCAAGTTTGTTCTACAATCAACCGCCCATTTCGTCCCTCCCTGCTTTTGTTTCAGATAACATGCTGTTCTTGTTAGTCCTCATGTTGTCTTTTTCACATTCTCAAGTTATGATCGAGTTCATGAGGTTAATCTTTGAGTTTACTGATTTGGTCCTTGCTTCCAGTGTGTCGCGGTTTACACCGAGCGCAAACTAAGTGTGGCATCATATGTTCAAAGCACATTGAGAGATGCCACTCAAATTTCTTCTTCTAAGATTGGCTTATTGAAGATAATTAGTGCTAGAGTGAACAGGCCAGGACGAAGCTCTTCATCGTTTTCGTGGGCAAAAATGCTACAGAACCCATAAGCAAGCAAACCTATGACTCAACCAGCTGATTTGGGTCAATTAGCTAATTTTTGACTGATTAGCCAATAACTAAACGAGGCCTTTAGCCACAGCAAAGCCCTTTTTATCGGGAATTGTGGTCCCCAGAGAGTACGTATGGCCAGTTAAGAATGACAATTATCTGGAAGCTCCAACTACTCTTGTAACTAATGCCCAAATGCTTCTGGCCATATGTATCTATCGTCCGAGTTACAATAATAGTTATGACCCATCAACCGAGTACCTGCAGTTTATTAATAATTCCCAGTTTTCTTGCTCCATAAGAAGCTGTTGGTAAGACAACTCACAGCATGCCTTCTCTATCAGTTAAATTTTCATTTTTCATGAAAACTTCGTAACACAAAACCGAGACAGGTTTTCTTTCAACGTAATTTCTGTTATTTCTTTGAAGGAAAGTCATAATTCCATCGTCAAAAGACCTGCATATCCTGAATCCTAAATTCTGTTTCTCAACTGACTTCGCCAAAGGCTCTTTCATTACAGCCTGCTTAGGAGCATACAATGCGACTACACCTACAAAGGACATGATACTGTTCTTTGTCTCATTTCCACAAGAGGAAAGAAACACTTATCCTGCTGTACTGATCCACAGCACACATTAAAAAAAAAAAAACTAAGAAGACTAATGCTGCCTATCTACAGGAAATCCTCTGATTTAACTCATATAATGGTGCAAGTTGCGTTGATTGTGTGTTAGCATTTAAGACTCGCAAAAATTGAATTATGTCAAAAGAAAGTTAATGGAAACTACTGTAACTTTATTCGAACTCCTTTTTCAATGTTGTTCTTTAAATATACTTTTTTTATAGTTTAAACATTATTCTGTAATACATTTTTAAATTATCTCAAGCAAAATTACTTATATCTAGTAATTAATAATTCAATTCAATAAATAAATTTATGACTAAAAAAATTAATTTTAAATTATAATAATTTTTAAAAATTCAATTAAAGTATAAAGAGATAAATAAATAACATAAATTTTGAACAAATGTTAAATTATTAATGAGATTAAACCATTTTAATATTTTTTAAGGATAAAATTAGTAACTAGTTTTTAACAATAATTTAAAATAAAAGTTTTAATTAAAATATAAAGAGATAAACAAAGAACATAAATTTTTTATTGGTTAGATTGTGTGAGGCACTACAAGAAAATTGATTGATTAGGGACGGAATATCAGGGACGGAGGTAATTCCGTCTGTGCTCACCGACAGATTGTTTGTGTCGTCGGTGAAAGAAGACTGAAGTCGGCCTATGCCGACGAAGTGAATTCCGTCGGTGAGAAGTATCTGGAAGGCTTTAAAATTAACAACGAAAACAACGTCGTTTTAAATTAACCCAAAACGACGTCATTTTCGATCTAGTTTTAAGCGTCCCAAAACCGCTCCCCTCCCATTCTCCCGCGCCTCTCTCTTCTTCTGGACCGTCCGTCGTCGTCTTCACGTCTCCCCCTAGCGCCACCGGTAAACCGCCATCGCCGCCACCGTCTGCGCCCATCATCGTCGTCGACACGTCTCCGCCGGCTTCCTCTGCTCCGGTGGTGAAACCGAAGGTACTTTGCCCACTTCTTCCTCTCCTCTGTTCACAATCGGTTGGTGTCAATTTTAACGATTTGGATGTTTTTGGTTGTTTAAAATTTAGTTTGGTGAGTGTTATTGCATTGGTATGGTGTTTGTTGTGGATGAAAGGGAAGAATGTGGGAAAATTTGATGGATTAGGGATGATAAAATGGTTGTATACCATGTGTTTGACAAAATGCCTATAGGTGTTTTTGGTGAATTGTTGTTGAAGTTTTAAGCTGTAATGGTGTTAGTTTTCCATGAAGTTTAGAATGTAGTTTTGTTGTTGTTGATTTTGATTAATTAGTTTCATATTTGTGTA
>JANITX010000009.1:5377200-5394259 GCA_027564395.1 Erythroxylum ulei
GAGTGCTACCGACTGATGTAGTACGCCACCCTCGCGGGACACGGACTCGGATATCACCAACGATATCGGGTTCGGGTTACTCGGGAGTGGGGTGTTACAATAACTTTTATCTATGAACCCCATGATTAGTAATATTAGTTGTTTAACCATGCAGCTTTTATCTATAAACTCGTACGTTTGGTCACATCAATTATTTAATGATAGTGTCAGGATATCATGGGATACATATGAAAATATGATGGAACAAAGAAACAAGATGCAAATTGGTTACTCAATCTTTTTAGTGGAGTCTTGTCTACTCTTGATGAGATAACATGAGACAACATGTCCTCTCAACCTCATCCTCACGCGTAGAAGACTTCAACCTCCTAAAATTAAATTGAAACCTTAACTTAACCTTTGATTTATATATTTTGAGAACCAAACAAGCTAAATTGAGCACTTAAGATGTTGAATCTTTACTATTTAATTAAGCAATATATGCCCAATGCATTGCCACTATAATAACATGTTTGATTCTTATTTCAAAATATGTAATTTTATTTTTTCAAAATATGTAATAACATGTTTGTGGTTCTATATTCATATGTTATTTTTTAATAGTATGGAATATTTTTTAATTTAAAAAAAAAACTAATATAAGGTTCTTTCATGGTGAACCATTTGCTCAAGATGGTACATTGAACTATGTAGGCGAGAACTAGAAAACTTTGAAAATATGAACTTGGATTATATGAGTTTAAGAGAGGAATATGAAATGGGTGCTATATTATGCTATAAAAATATTATTATTGCATGGTGTTTAATTATTGAGAAGAGGTTGGAAGAAGGTTTGAGGAGCATAGAGTATATTCAGAGTGCATTGGATTTGATGAAATTGTTAGAGGCGAGTGGTATAATAGATGTTTATTTGGAGCGGATTTGAGTTGACAGAGTTGATTTGGGATATGGTGATAGTGTTGTTGTTAATTCAAGAATTCATTGTCACGTTGGTGTTAATTTGGGATGTTATTGTGATGTTAGTGGTGATTTGGGAGGTTATAGTAATGTTGGCATTAACTTGGGAGGTAATAGTGATGCTAAGAGTAAATATGGGAGGTGATTCTAAAGTTTGAGTGAATGTGAGAGATAATGCTGATGTTGGAGTGGATTATGGAGGCAATTTTGGAGACAAAGAATCAGTTGGAAATGATTCTGAATTGAGTGATGAAAGTGATTCCAAATATGGGTGCTCAAGTTGGAGGTAAAATGGGTGGTCAAAATGGGGTAAAATGGGTGTTTAATGTTAAGGTGAATATGACTTGGATTTCAACATTAGTGTTGACGTAGGTTATGACACAATATACATTAACTCTTATGATCATGGGAGTTTTTTAGCCAATGATGAATACCCAATTGATAAAGAACCAAATGCTACTTTGAGACAACTTAGTGAAACTAATATACATTTTCTTCGAATTGTTGCAAATGGATGGTTGTTAGGGATGGTGTTTGATAGTGCAAAACGCTTTAAGGAAGTGGTTGCTGATTATGAAGTACCAATCAGATTTAACTTGAGTTTCAAGAGGAACGAAGCAAAAAAGATAAGATGTGGTTGCACTGAAGGCTGTCCATTTAAGCTATATGCTTCATTTGATTAAAACATAAATGCTTAAAGCAAAAACTTACGATCTAGAGAATACATGCAATCCAATAAACAAGCCAAGGCTTGTTAAATTCAAATTTTTCATAAGACACTTCAAGGAAAAAATCTTAAACAAGTCATCATTAAAATCAATGAAATGGTTAAAGAATGTATGAAGAAACTAAATTTATATGTTAATTTTAGTATATGCAAGTATGTAAGGGGTCAGGTTATTAAAGAAAAGAAAAAGAGTAGAATAACAAATACGAAAAGCTTTATGATTATACTTCTGAGTTGAAAAAAATGAATCCAAGTTATATAACTGAGCTTCAACTTATAAGGGCTAAAGATAAGTTGGTATTCAAGAGAATTTACAAGTGTTTTGATGCTATAAAGAAAAGGTGGAAGAAGTTGCGACCTATAATTAGTATAGATGGATGTTTTGCAAAAA
Organism: Erythroxylum ulei; assembly: GCA_027564395.1. Taxonomy (NCBI): domain Eukaryota; kingdom Viridiplantae; phylum Streptophyta; class Magnoliopsida; order Malpighiales; family Erythroxylaceae; genus Erythroxylum; species Erythroxylum ulei. The sequence continues at coordinate 5,379,276 of JANITX010000009.1, forward strand.
CAAGTTATTAGGGACAACCTCTAAGTGCTATAAGAGTTGATGGTAACAAAGACATTTATCCAATTGTATGGGCAATTATTGAGGTACAAAATGATGAGAATTGGATATGGTTTGTACATTAATTAGCCATTGACTTAGAGCTTAGAGATGATGAATGAATAACAATGGTTTCTTAAATGCAAAACTTAATTCATCCAACTAAAAGTAATTTATACACACATTTGCATCTATGAACACTTTTAATTGGTTTTTCTTAATTTATAGGGACTCAGTGTAACATTTTGTATCCCATGTTAAAGGTTAGGCCCTAGAATAGTGCACATGAGAGTTTATTGAGAGGTTAGAAAGTACATTTCATGTTCATGCATAATATGAAATACACACGCACGTGAATATTGAATTTTACACACATTTAAGTTCTTGTACATGCATTCATTGACATTTTTCGGGTATGAATGATTATAAATGTGATTATATTGAGAATTTTGGTTTATATGCGTTGAAAATTGATTTGGTGAAATTTAGGAAAATTATGAGATTTTGAGTGTTATTGGGGTAGGAAAAATGCCAAGTGGCAAGTAAATTGATGAATGATAGTAGAAGTAAGAGTCAAATGATAGTGAAAAATTTTATAGTTGACTTTGAGATTTATTGATAAGTGTCAAAAAAAATTGAAAGACAATTGAAGTAAAAATTGGAGATGATTGGACTAGTTATTAAAGAGGTACAAGTGAGGCCATAGGAAGTGGACAAGTGACAAGCAATGAGTGTCACTTGCCAAACTTATTTTTTTAATTATTTTTACAAATATACTGGAAAGACCTAATTTCTTTTGTTCTTGCTTTCTCCTTCTGCGTGACTTTCTTCACCTTCTTCACGAATTTTCTCATCAACTTTCATCAACGTTAAACCTAGCTCTCTTATCTTTCACTTTCTACGCTCACCTTGTTGTCATTCTTATTTACCACAAGAAACTGAAACCTCCCAACCTCCATGATGATGTACATAAGTTGCATGAGGAGTTAGGGCTTCTTGGTGTTTTTGAGGAACTTGAAGTTTTAGCAAGCAAGTAATATGTTAATCCTCATGAGTGACATGAATATGATACAAATACGGTGTTTAATTGATATTACATGATCATAAGAATAGAAGTTTTTATACATGTGCACCGTGGATATAGGATGAGAATATTGATATCTTGTTTGTTTGTTTTGATGATCAATATTTCATAAGATGGTGTTGAAATGATTTTTTAGTTTGAAAAATCATTGAAAATATGTATAAAATGATAACATAAATTTTTTTGGAGAAATGATATGCGTACGCTATGTTTTTGTTGTTGTTTGCGTGAATCTCGATAGGTGATTTAGGAATGAACTAAAATGAGTTTAGAGATAAAGAAAAGGTGTAAGGTGAAATCGTGATATAGAGAGGATTAAAATGACAAGTTTAAGATAACATGAAGGTGTTGGTGGAGAGGAAGAGAATGCAGAAAAATGAAAAAAATGCAGAAAACTTGATGAAGATGCGTGAGTGATAGGTTCTGTTTTAAATGTTTATGAACAATCATAGATTTTGATTTTTTTGTGATCAAGTTGAGTTGAAATGGAAGTAGGAATGAAGAGGAAGGGGCAAAGAAAAATTTGCAGTTTGTGAATCTGAAGAAGAAACTAGGCAGTGCACGATCATGCACAAGCAGGATCGTGACAATGGGAAAAAATGAGACTGTGCACGATCGTGACAAAGGGGAAAAATGAGGTAGTGCACGATCGATCGTGATATTGGTAATGCATCTCGTAGTGCACGATCGTGCACATTGCACTATCGATTGGGATTGCAAGATCGTGACAATGAAGGCATACTGATAGTTGATAGTTTCAAACATCCTTCATTCTTTTGGTTATAACTTCTTCTCCCGACCTCCAAATGACATAAAATTTGAACCAACAAACTCCTCACATATTTTTCTACAAACTCCTCACATATTTTTCTTTCTCTCCACCAAAATTTATGGCTATTTGAATTCATTCGGAAAAGAAAGATTGATGAGTTTAGGATGAAAATGATGAAGTGTACTAGAATTTCTTCAATGGAATAATTTCACTGAACAGTTAGTAGTATTTTGGCCATATGTTAATCTGTAGATAACTATATGCGATTATTTTTAATCTAGATTAAACTATAGAATTATGGTTACAAATTTCCAGAAGGAATCTAATTTTAATCATGTCTCTAAAAGTTTTAAAATCTGGCTTGAAGTTGATTATAGAGTACTGTTATAGTTTAAGAACAATCCGAAGTATTTTTAGTATAACTTTCAGAATAGTGAATCAAATTATATGATCTTAGAGTCATTAGAAACTTAAGACATAGAGGAACAATTGTTTAGAAGAAGATGATGTCTAAATAGTTCATTTTCCTTGTCATAATGACCATGCAAAGTTGACCTGAAAGTTTTTTTTTAAAATTTGGAATGATCAATTGAGTTGTGAAATTAGATTCAAATTGTTTTATTGAGGTGCAAACCCTAAGCACAAATTATACTTATGTGAATTTTGATATATGAATGATTATACGATGAGAATAACAGAAAAATACTTGGGATTGTCATTGAACATGCATTGTACATAATTTATATATACATATGTGCATAAAAGAGTACGCATATAATTGTGCAAATTTGTGATATGTGGAAATGTATATTGCATGATATAGAGGAACATTTAGTGCGTTAACATCCAAACTTTGTTGGGACTTCGAGGCAATAGCTTTCTGGAGTAACCTATGAGTAACCTAGATGGTCTCACTTAATTGATTATTTGTTTTGAATTATGTTCTATATCATCCTATGAATGTGAATTCGATTGTGATATTTTCGAACATTGAATGTCCGAGACGTTTGATGCATGAATGAGATATTGAAAGTACTCCTTGTATGTGAATTTGACAAAATAAATGATTCTCAACGTATATGTTGAATCTCAGACCAAAGTCCGAAGATAAATATGAATGTGAATGTGCTGCATTTTATTACATGCATTCATGAACAGATAATGACAGTTGTGACCTGAGTAGCCGCCTAACATGAACTTAAAGCTCAGAATGTGATTAAGAATCAAAAGCTCACTATTATAATGAGGCCTATAGCCTCATCGGATAAGGGACAGTTATCAATGATCCTAGCATCCACAATGGATACGGGACAACCATAGGCATTTGGTCACAACAACGTAATAATCGGAAATGAGTCTCATAAGCATTACATATACATTTATTTTGTATGTTGGCATAATTGAAATGTATTGTTGACTTGAAATTAAGTGAGAACGTGACAATTGTGAACAGAGGGCCATGTGATACTACATGATGATAAATAAAATAATATGAATTATGTGATTATACTTAATGTGTTGTATGAATTAAGTGGATCATCGAAAATGGTTATCTCATTGAGTTCGCAAAGCTCACAAAAATTGCAATGTTGACATTTCAAGGCCGAGAGAGGACACTAATAATAGAGAGACTCTACAAAAAGCATAATTCTTGTACTTTTGGATCAGAGAAATGGCTCAAAAGTCGGTCGGTTAAGACTAAAGAATTAGATAGAAATTTTTGTATAATTCCTCTTTCATGTAGCGTGTTTTGTATTAGGTTTTGATTATGTACATATTTGGATGATTTTGTAAAATTTCAATGTACATATTTGGTTTTTATGAAATAAACTGAGGAATTCAGTTTTAAAATATTGTGACATTTATGAATTTATGATGATGCCATAATTAAGTTAGTGATGTTAGTGCCCTAACATGTCACACTTATAGGGTACGTATTCGGATATCACTCAAGATGTCGGGTACATGTCTCACGAGAGTGGGGTGTTACACTCAGCAAGCCATGAATAATGTATAGCCCTCTGCCACACACAGGATGTGTGAAAGGCCTACATATCGCAACTGGGTGGGAAAATGGAAAGAAAAGAATCTTAGGAAAACATTTTTGAATTGTTCCTAGGAAACCTTCCCACATGAAATTGATGATAGGCTCATAAAATTAAACTAACTTACGCTAGAATATGTACAGGACTTACTTGAATTTATTAAGGACACATGGAGTAGGGCTTTTCAAAGCATTGAGTCTAAATGTCCAATTATGGACAACAACAAAAGTGAGACATTAAACTCTTGAATGTTAGTGCCTAAAGATCTCCTATTATCGACATGTTGGAGACTATTACAACCATGTTATTGAAGAGACATAATGATTTTAAGGAGTACGTTAAAAGAAAATAAGGGGACATAGCACCTAAGGTGATGGAAAATTTAAAGAATAATAAACTGAATGCGATAAGATAGAGAGTTATTAAGAATGGGGGTAGTAAGAATGGAGTAACTAATGGAGATGGAAGATACATAATCTAACTGGGGGAGGGGGAAAACTTATAGTTGTTAGGCATAAGAACTCTATAGGTATCCTTGTAATCATTCAATTAGTGTCATTTTCCATACCAGGCAACAAGTATAGGCATATGTAGATGAGTGTTATCATAAGGGGAAGTTCATAGAAGTTTATAAAATGTCTTACAACCAATTAAATGGTAAAATTTTGGTCACCAAGCCCTTATGAAGAGATACATTCACCTTTGAAAAGAGTTATACCTAGTAAGCCTAAGAACAATAGGCTGAAAAAAGGAATCGATAAGAGTGATGAATCCTTATAGGTGATCATAAAATCAACAATTCTAACTATGTGGCAAATATGGTCATAACAAGAGAAATTATAAATCTAGTTCACTTCCTTCTACTTAATATGGAGTTGAGGTTTGTAATTTAACATTAATTTACAATTTATATGTTTTCAGTAATTACTAGTTGATGATATGTCACTATTAAATAGTCAACTACACCTAGTAAAGATCCAATAACAACAACAATCTTTTCTTGATCTTTAATTTCCAGCATACAACCTTATGAAGTAGGTAGAGATGAAGTTAGTTTCACACAAATGTTAGTTACCATATATTTTTGGTTAGTTACCATATATTTTTGGTTCTATATATTTTTATTCATATATATTATTCTTCTTCTAGATTGCTTACATGAATAATCTATTGTTTTAACATTGTTTGTAACAATCATCTGCAACAACTCCACAATTGAGGAGAAAGATAACATTTGGATAAGTTGATTTAATCACTTTTCAATATCATTTAATCAAGATAGTTCAGGTGGATGGGTACTCCAAATATCACATCACGATAATTATGAGAACAAGATTCTAGACGAAGTGTCGTTAGAAATTAAAAACAACAAATAACTAATATTCAAATTGGAATTCAACAAAAGTATAATTGATAATTAGTTGTGCATTAATTGGATTGCAAAGAATTCTGGTTGAATCCAATATCTTTTAAGTGGACAATTGTTTGTAGGAAAATGTACTTAGTTAGATCCATTTTATGCATTTTTTGTAGATTTTAGTTAGATCCATTTTGTTCATTTTATATACATTATGGTTGGATCCATTATGAAGTAAAATGACAACTTTGTAGTAGAATACACATGATAGAGCTTTATAACATAGAATGATTATGCCTTTTTTAATGGCTTACATTATTTACCTTTTGCATTATTATTTATATTGAATTTATTACTTTTTAGTGGGTTACATTATATGTATATCAAATTTAATGGCCTCTATTATACGAATATAAACTTTACAGGTTTATGATTCTCGTATTGTTCATATGCATGAGTCAAATGGAAATTTCTGTATTTTCTTTTTATGATTGTCTTCTTAAATATATTATCACAAGTTGAATTTGAATTTGATATAATTACAAATGTACTTATGTATGAATAAAATAATCATAATAACTCAATAATGATATCCAATATTCTTAATATATTAACTAAAGTTTCGTGCATAATAACGAGTATATTAATAAGTATTTTTCATGTTAGCCCTATTCCTAAACAACATTCTTAATATATGAATTCTTAGTTAGCATATCACAAACCCATTATTTCAATAGTGAAAAAAAAAAACAACAATACCTATCAACTTCAAAACAACAATAATATATGTCATCAATATCTTCTTCAACTCCTTGTTATCATTCATATCAAGCCTCAATTTATACTCCATTTGTTTTTTCTTTCCTTCTCCTAACTCAATTTGTTCCTCCTTATTTGGTCGTCTAACAACTCCCTTACATACCTTATCTTCAATTGTCCCAATGTACTTTAATGATGGCTTGGGAGAAGAACTTTTAAGTGAGAGCTCTCGTTTTTTAAGAGAAGAATAGGAAAAGCTCCACTCCTTTAGAGACCCACAGAGAGCTGCCTTTTTGACATCAGTTTGAAAGTAAAATCTACGCAAAAAAATCTGGTTAAGCATTTTTCTCACTATTTACAAAGAGAAAAGAATAGTAATCCAAACTGTCTGACATGCCAAAATCAATGACATTACTTTATTAGACAAACCCAACTCTTTCCGTTAACATACTGGAGTTATTCACTGCTGCTTGATTCAAGGGCAAAAACAACAAACAGTTACAAAATTGAAGGATAAATGGAATTATCGTGAACAAGCCGCCACTAGAGGATAAAGAAGTAAGAAGAGCAGAGGAATTTCAGAAAATATATTTTTGGGTTTTATTTTTAAAATAAGTAAAATGTTAATTCATTTAAAAATATGAAATTAATATCCTTATTTCACGTTAGTTGCTATCTTAGCTGTTAACTTTATCTAACAAGTTTTAGTTGACCAACACAATAAGGGCATAACGTATATTTGACGTAATAGAAGCCAAATTGATTTGGGCACAGATGTGAAAAAACAAAAATCATCATCATCAAATTCAATCGATGCCACTGAAGAGACAAACGATATCTGTTTGGCTTGTCCAGTGTTTTCAGTTTCAGACAAAACTTGTTTTTTTCGAGAATTAGTTCCAGACAAAACTTGACATCAACAGTTTCCTGTTTTTTCGAACAACTTATGCAGACAAACATAGATAAAAATTGTCGCCCGCCGATCATATGTTAGATATTATTTTCTTCATATTCAGGTCAACAAATAACACAAGGCTCGCAACTAAAAATTTAAATTAAACTCAAAATTAAGAAAGATCAATTCATCCCTATTCAGATCAAACTAAGCCGAGGTTCAAAAATTCTGAAGTAGACTTGGATCTTTCAATGCCGGGACGTGAGGATTTTACACAAAACGCAATGATAACGGCGGAGCTTAGAATCTGAAGCCAAATAATAATTTATTTCAGTATTCATTGCCTTGGCTTTTGGCTTTCTAGATGGTTATATGTTTCTAATAAACGTGCGGGTTTCACCATATAATAATATATACTAATAGAAAAGGAACATAAACATATCGAGATTAGAGATAAGATTATTCCCAGAGTTCCCTTTTATAATCATTTGGTCAGGACTCAATATGAGAAACAGCCGAGAGCCAGCTGTATCTCACAACGAAACTCTGTGACATCATTAGAGCTTTATATAAAAATATATAGAATCGTTAATTGGTCCGTTGGAGTATTAGTTTATTAAAAAATACTCTTCCAACTTCTTTGTTTTAATGCAACTGAATAAGAACGCAACTATCACATCCACATATCAATTTGTAAAAGATATAGGTTTTCTAGTGACCAAATGTTAGTAGCTATTTATTTTTATTATTATTTATAATAAAAACAACCTAATAAAAATTAGTTAAAATTTTTATTTTTATTATTACTATCTTTTTAAAAAATGGTGGAACTAAGCTCTCTGTTCATTTTTATTTTCATGTTGAATTGTCTAAAATTATCATAAAGAACGAGGTTCTAGATTAATTTGAACATTAAAATCATTAAGTTTTAAGGTGGATGCTTGAAATTTAGGTCGGATTGGGTTGAGAGTTGAGACATGAGAAAAGTAAATGTTGGTTTATTTTTATATTATTCACAAGTGGTAAAGAATTTAGTGTCTAGTGGGAAATTTTTAAATTGCACATGTATGTTACGAATATTATTAAGTAAAAAATATAACCTTCAATTGTAAATATTTTAAATTATTTAATTTTTCAGTTCAGCTTATTTTAATATCCTGTTATTAAAAATTTTGATGAATTTATTAATTAATCAGTTAATTTTTATAAATTATTAAAAATTAAAATAAATAAATAAATTTTATTTAACATTTTTGATTTAATTTTAAATTTATAATCTCTTATCTTATTTAATCTTTAATGGTTTTACATTTAATTCCTGTTGAATTTTTTATCCTATTAATTTAAATTTGGTCCAATTTTTAAAAGAGCGATGAATGTGCCTGCCAAATCAAACTCTCCCCATTCTCGCATCCCCTAATCGCCGTTACAGAAACTTAAGAACAGACTAATAAAAGCAGAGGACATCGGAAAAGCAGGACTTACGAAACAGAACGAAACCAAAGGCAAACAGTTGCAACAACAGAAATTCATAACTCATTCTATTGCCACAATCATTATCACAGAAAAATCAGGACAGAAAATTTGGAATTATGACCCAAGAAACACAGCGTAGTTTATATCACAAAATCGATGCGAACTTTTCTCTCACGTATTCCATTCTATGCAAAGGGCAAAGACCATAACTAGAACTCGGACGTCGCGTCGGAGCAATACCCAGATGGAGTCGCCGGTGTTTTCGGGCTTGAGCTCACAGAAGCCCTATCTTCCCTATGGGTCTTGCCCACAGAAGCAAAACTAGCAGCTGATTTGACGATGGTCCTAATGATTCTCAGCTTAATCAGCCCTCTTCTCGGAGGGATACTGGTAGTGCGTTGTGTCTTGGTGGGCTTAGATTCTGAGAACTCCATGCTTTGAGGGTTCGAGGTAGAAGCAGAGTGCGAAATTTGTGTGTTGGTGGAGGATAGAGCGAAGAAGAAGCTTATTTATAGTGGCGAAATTTGGCATGTGCCAAGAATCAATCCATCTTTGAAGTTACACTCACCTCGAACTCAGCTGCTTGTTCGGCAAGCTAAAACGAGTCACGTCATTTCGTGTCTACACTTGAAATAGATAATAAATGGGCACTACCTGGTGGGTGGTCCTGAGGAGCACCGAAATCATAATCCACTGCCAAGGTGGATGGTCCCCGGGACCTTCCAGCTCTTTGGTTCTCTAAAGCTCAGGTTAGATGTGTGGTCCATTTTTCAACGTTATCCTTTCACAGGTAGAAACTTTAGCCAAATCTGTAGAAAAAGTAGAAGTATGATTCATTTTTTTCTCTTCGTGTTGGATTTGGGTGCACTTCCTATTTGTACAAAATAATGGGATTGACTTGAGATAAATAAACGAAGTGTAATATAATAAATCTTAAAGTGAATAGTCCGCGTACGAAAACACATCCAAGCCCTCATCACAAAAAAGGTAAGGTTGTTTTGTATTAACACACTTACAACAGAGACCGTATTTAAGAAATGACAAGTTTTGACTCTTTTAACTTGCGACACAAATGGCTGTGGCTAGATGGGTCAAATGACCATCTCCCATGGACCATTGCAATACAAAATGTGATACATACAAGGTCAACGTGAGGGGACCTAGTATAGTATAAAATCAAAGCTTGTGCGCTTAAGTCTTCGACGGATAAATTTCCACTTATCTTTGAGTTCGGAGTTTCAATTTCAATTTTCCGAAGCGTTATGTTACTTAAGTTTGGGCGACGCTAATTACCTCAAAGGAAGGGCATAAATAACAGTTTAGTTTGCAGATATAAATGCGATGTTTGACTGAAATTCCTTTAGTTTGAAAATCAAATATGCGTGCCAGTTAGCGTCTGATAAAGTGCTTGATACAAATAACGTATGACGGATATAACGATTGACCTATAAAGGTAAAAGAACACCGACAGTAGTGACGGACTTTTGAGGTACGTGATACGGGGGACCACAGCTCGAGGTAACGGCTCACAGAAGACAGTAGTCTGACCATTACAATGGCCAGTAGGTCTGACCATTACCATGGTTTCCGGAGTTGTCCATGCCATGTTAATTAGTTTGAAGCCTTGCCAATGTTGGACCTTTGTTTAGTTTTAAATTGTACTACGATTTGTAATGATGCAGTTACGAGAAATACGATCATAACCATAACAAATAATGATAATTGTCCGAACTTCAACCACAACATTATGGTCATAATTACATACGCAAACTGTAAATTGAAACTATGATTATGAAACAAAAGTATTGTTAATCAAAAAAATTTCAATCTTAACTGGAAACAACATGTCGTATCAAACTAGTAGAAGTCCTACCTAATAGTCTGTAGTTGTAGCATCTCTAAATTAAAGCCTTTTGTTGGCTCTTTTCAAGCCGTCATAGATGTTGAAAAGGTACGAACTTGAGATATCTATGACATAAATTAAGAGTTCCTCATAATGTATAATAGGACATTATGGATAGAGCAGACAATTAATTACCCAAGTTTTGTTTATCAACTTTTGGGGCCACATGAGCGATCTTTTACCATATTTTATGACCCTGGCTGCCTTCTTATCTCACTTGTAAATAAACCAGAAAGTACTCCTGTTGAAAAGTTTGTTTATTTTATTTCAAAAGGTTTGATCATCACAGTCCGAATCTAGTAATAATAATAAAGATTGACAAACAACACCAGATTCAATCTCCAGTATTGAGTTTTATAAATTTATCATCCGTATCATAGGTTTCGTTGATACAGAAGCTTACAAACTTAAAAACTTTCTGGAGTTGAAATTACAGTGTGAAAATGGCACATGTTGGTGTAAATAATGCAAGTAATCTACCCTGACTCAAAAGAAATGTTATTAAATACACCCTTTATGTAACAAGTGGGTGAGAATTGGCTTTAATCCTTTGGGGTAGACCTAATAAAAAAAGATTATGCTGGTTTTGTCACCTTGTGTTGACCCTCGAGTCGCGCCGCCTTGTACCAAAAACAATTGAATGTTGAATTGGGACGCACGAAAACAGAATGACAAAACTAACAAAAAAGACGGCAAAGAGTTGAGTAGTTATTCGTATTTTCTGTAATATATCAAAATGGTTTCACATAATCATCAATTTGAACCACCAAAATTATTGCTGCGCTTGATCACCTGCCTGTCAGTTGCAGTTCATATTAATAAATAAATAAAGTTCCTTTCTGAGCTTGCCATCGAAACAGGAGACATCCTCGTAAATATCAGATCAGGGACGGTTTAAGACTGATGCCTGGACCCAGGTCCGTCAGTCACAAATTCAGTAATACATTATACATGGTAATTTTCTTTTTCCATTTTGGAGCTTGCAATTAACTCTTATCCTCCATGTATAGTCAAACATCAAAGAGTGTAAAAATAGAACTGTTGAAAGTCGTTCATCCAAAGGTCATAGCTGGCCGGCCAAGTCTTATACTCTGACTGCCTGACGTTAATTTAAAGCTGATAATTAATATTCCTAATATTAAATGTTTCTTGTTAATTAAGAAAACTGTAACTTTACTTTAGTATTAACCAATAACCATCACCAAGTATCTTTCTCTTCGAAAATGAATCTAAAATGCCCATCGGATGTGGGTCTCTTGTCCACGACAAACGAGGACAATCGATTCTTGCCATTGTTCCAAGTCCTAAAAGCAACAGTGAACGAGGAAAGATAAAGAGTTGAACAAATTTTAAAGTGCAAAAACGAAATTCATAGCCAATCCAATATTTTACAATAGAACAAACCATACCAGCAATCGACACACACCAACTATACCTGCCCCCTTCCGGCTACATCATTTCCCCGTTAAAAGTTCAGAAAAATGACATGGAAGTGGGCTAAACAAAGACCACGAAGCATATAACTTCAGCCAAACCATAGTAACAGGCAACAACCAAGGAAAACTACAGGTTGATGGGCGTTATTTAGCCTGCTAGAACTGGTTTAAATAAGATTCAAGCAGGAAGAGCCATCTGTTTGCGACGTCAAGTTGTGAATCTTCTAAAAACAACACATTCACAACTTTGACGAGCACTTTTTTTTTTGTGGTTTTTTGCCAACATAATCAACAATACTAGAGGTTATAGAGGACATGGATTACAAAGATCCAATAAGTCGGTGTGGACCCATGATAGGACATCATGGCGGAGAAGCATTAGGATTGGCATCAGAACTTGGACGAGGGGTTGCAGACGGAGTGCTGTTCTCATCCCCACTAGTAGTACCTTCACTTTTCAGTATTCCAACTGCTTTCAACATGCTCTCCAAAATCTGAGCTTTGATCTTGTTGCCTCGTTTAGGAGTTACAAAATCGGTATTCTTCTTCTTCTGGGAAGCAGAAGGATTGGCAGCCATAAATATATGCTCTGCAAAAAGAGCCCAAGAAGTAAAATAAGTCATCACAAAAAGTAAAGAAACAAATCAAGACAACTCAACCCTTTAAAGGCCAGAATTTAGCGAAACATCATAAAAGAGAATAATAGAGATGGAACGGAAGAAAATTAGTAGAACTTGATCAGTTGTGTACTCTATGCAGCAGCAAAGAAAAGTCGCTATGCAGCAGCAGAGAAAAGAACTGAACAAGCTGCAGGGTTAAGAAGAAAACAAAGTAATTAACAGGAAAAGAACTGTGCTCTGATTGATGATGAGTGTTGTTGAAGGGGATTTCATGTGATTTTGAATTGAAACTGTAGACAGCTTGAAGGAAAAGGCCCCAAAAGGGGCTCGAGGGTGAGTGATAGGATGGGGAGTTGAAGCCTAGAGGTAAAAGAAAGAGAAAAGCAGGATTGATTTTATAGGCAAGTGTAGACGAGGGGAAAAAAAAAGGAAAAGGAAAAAAATGATCGCCTTTCACTTCATTACACGCGAAATGATCCGACGACCGTCTTAAAAGTCTTAATAAAAGTTAAAATATTAGTAATTATTTGATAAAGGATGAAAAATTTAATAATTTATTTTAATTTATAATAAATTATTAATATATAAAAATTAAGAAATTAATTAATAAACTAATCAATTTTTAACAACTAAAATTATTAAAATAAATCGAATTGATAAATTACACAATTTAAAATTACACAATTTAAAATTTTTACGATTTAGCGTATAAAAGTGATAGCTGCAAATAAAACTGTGTTCATGTGATTACAAAGGAATGGCTACATCGGGGTCCTTTTTTCTTTTTCTTTTTGATGCTATGATTTCCCCATCAATTAAAAAGAAGGTGTGTATAACTATAATTAGGTGCCATAAGGACGGCAATGCGTAACTTCCTTGCAATTCTTTTCGATCAAACACTCGCAAGTCGCAACTATAAATGAATGAGTATGATTAAGAAAATGTTTAACTTTACTCCGAAATTACAGTAATGGATAACATTTTAAATAAAAAATATTTACTAAAAATTGTGACTTATTATTACATATTTAACGGTTAATTAAAATAATTTTAACAAAAAATTAATGATAATTAAATGAAACTAGTTATAAAGACCCCAAGACTTCTGGCTTAAAAGAATAGGAAGAGTAGAAGATGGAAGTCCAATGTGAATGCGATTTGAAATATCAAAGAAATAAGGTGGTGGCCCTATTCGGGCGGGGCAACTTGCCGTGTCATTTTCTTAATTGCCCTTTAATTTCTTACTCTACTGCGATCTGTGGTGTCTACAGTGGCATTGGATCCAAGTGTTTTGTGCCAACTAAAGATATATCCCCAATTCCGTACAGCAGCTCTTTAGTTTTGTTTTCTTCCACTACAAAATTTGATTTTAGTGGCCTGTTATATATACATTTATTTATGTAACCTTTAATTAATTTGTACATAAAAGCTGAACAATTGGCAGACTTAGAACCAAATAAAAGTTTAAAACTTTGTCGTTAATTAGGAGGTGTATAAATATTTTAATTAACTATTTTTTCTTGAAAAATGACAAAATATGATAAATAAGGAGTTAGTGACAGCAAATCGAAGCATTCCCCACACTCGGGAGAGACAGTTTTCCCCACAATTGCCTGAAAACTCCATGCATGATTATCCATTCCAAACTCAGAAAGCCCCTTTGAGAAGTGAATACATCCAATGAATTGGGTGTCTCCTTGGGGCCTGGAGAGCGACATGCAGGCATCTCATGTGGACCTGGTTTAATAGTAAAATAGAGAAAGTTGCAGCTTTCTTTATTATAATTATAGATTGGAAACTTGGGTAGTTAGACACTGAACTTTTGGAATTCGGATGCCAATGATTAAGAAAGCCACATAAATTCAACATTAAAGCTTTAATATAATGTTCAACGACGTGAGTAATTACGATAAAGTTTCATTCGGTAGCTGCCCATAGTCATTTGTCTCTTGTGTGTGTCTTTGTCCACATTTTCACCACTTGGTGATAACGTACGAAGTGTCACTCACGTTTAATTTTGGTTTGTGTTTATCGTAATGGAACTCAATTACAAGGAAACGACGTCATTCAGCAAGTCACTAATGCAAATTGCATGTGGAATAAAAAAAACGATTGCGTGAAGAAAATATGAACAAGGTCCCAGGGAGACGGTGATCAAGAACTAGCTAGAAGTTTAGGCTTAGGAAACATCCTGTAGTCTTCTCCTTTATGAGCTCATAGGCCTAAACCCAAACGTACCGTTGACTTTCAGTTTGCTACTGTAGTAAGTCCATTTTACTCGTTAAAACGCGTTGCACTATAAAAATGCTAAGATACAGTGATGTTTCTGAACTACAATATTAAATTACTATTTATGTTGCATATTATAAGAATCGTTTTGTATTTAACTCATGTACTCAACTCAGGTGTGCTTTTTTTAGGGGTGTAGAAAAAAGGGTACGGGTATGAAATGGAAATTGGCGGTTAGTGTGAACTTATCGTTAAAGACCTAAGAGTTTCATTCTTTAATTTTGAGCAATCCTTCGATTCTCTCATAATCTAAAGGAATAAGAAAGAGGAATGAGAGTGATTGCACTATAATTAATTAAATATAATGAAATC
>JANITX010000009.1:5469768-5482373 GCA_027564395.1 Erythroxylum ulei
AAGAGCAGATAGGCAAATAAAGCATTCATGGCTGAACAAAAAATTACTCACCCCCAAGCAAGGAGGAGAACTTTCTCATAGAAAACAGTTGACAACTCGGAGTGCGCCAAGCTGCAACAGAAGTAATGAACATAAGCAAATTGTGAAACAAACAAAAACTTAAAACTGAAAATTTCTAAATTAAAAGACATGTCTTGCCTCAAAGCCCAAAGCCGAAGATATGATGCCGTATTTGAGACTGCACCAAGAACAAACTCTATAGAGTGTATCATTTGGTGTACAAACACCTCACTGAAATTAAAATCTTCATGATGTCCCCGGGCAGAATCGGGTTCTGCATCAAGATCAATCTCAGCATTGTGAAGAATCCCATATGTACGGCCTTGAAATCTCTACATACACCAGGAGTAAACATGAGAAGCTTTCCAAGCATTTCATTGTTTAGAAAGAGAACACTTCGCATGTTGGAGAAAAGGAAATTTTGTGATGAAATCAGATCAAAGGTCAGATCTTTTGTATTACCTCTTTTTACAGCTGCATTTATGTTAATGCACTTGAACTTTTAAAGCAAATTTAAAAACAAGCTTCAGTTGATTAAAGTAACAAACTAAGCATTTATCGAAAGAAAACAACTGATGTTAGAACAAAAACCTAGGACATGGCATGCCAATGAACTACATCCACTCTGAAATTAACATTTCTGAACCCTTTATACACCAAAAATATTAACATTTATGGTCAAAATAATAATAAGAAGATGAGTCGCACCTCTGAATGAACTTTTTTCAATATGAAGGGTTTAGGAAACAGCATCCAAGGAACTGCAATAAGGGCAAAAAGCAACAATACTATCTGCAAAAACTCAAGCATCAATTAGCCAATCAATATTTGAAATAGAAAGATGGTCATATGCTGGACTCAGAATGTAGAGGACCATACCTGAAGTGGTCTCTGGCCCCAAAACAGCTCATTTTCACCAAGATCATCAGTAGGACTCAAAAACATGTAGATCATCACATGATAGAGATCAGCCTGAGAACCAGTGCACCACTTGATGATAATGAGAAGTGAAAGATACCCAAAGAGGCAGTTGAGAAAGATCATTTGCGGCACAAACTGAAACCTATTGACAAGATGCCTAATAAGTGATCTGTTAAAATACAAAGCTAAAAGGGGAGGCAGAAAAATATACCTAATGTCAATTGAGCTGCCAAAAAAGCGTGCATTGAAATAACTTAATATAATTCCTAGATTCATTTGGGCCACACCAAGTAAAATTGACATCTTCATCTTCAGAGAGTTCAAAAAGGGAAGCTCTGAACGACTTCCACGCCAACTGGGATCCACGCCAAATGGGTATGGATCTTGGTACTTGATTAAACCAACTGTTTGTGCATCACTGATTAAGAAAAGAAAAAATAATGTTAATTAACTATGTTCTTTCAAAGCAAAACTGGGTAAGAATATCGTATTTGGAATCTATGATAGCGTAAAGTACTGAGGCATTAGTGACCTTGTAAGCAAGTAGAGATGAAATGCATCAACAGACATGAATTCCAACATTAAATAGAGGTTCATAGTTTATCACAATCTAGAAAAAAAGCTGATTGACAGAGTGTACATTGATTCCCATCCACATTAACAACCCAACCTTTTCAACGGGACAGAGACTATATAAAAAGCACTCCTCCAAAATGAATCGTTTATTTGTCTTGAATTTAATTAAGATTACTTGTTAACCCCACTCAAGTCTATGAGCACAAATCTGGCCATGTTAAGAGGTGGTGGAGTTTTGCATTTCAACTCAGCAGTGCAACTCCTAGAACATTTGAGGCATCATATAAAGTTCTAGACAATCGAAATTGTTTCAAGCTGACATATAGAATTGCAAAAAGTGTACAAACCTGCAACTAGGGTCCCTACATTTGTAGGCAGACCCACCAAATATGTGGAATGGAACAGAGAAGAATTCGTTGTAAATCAGGCCACAGTAAATTGAAAAAATTGACATTAGAAGGAGCACATATCGCCCACCAAAAAGCATCTCCATAAAGCTGCCAAGTCTCTGCAAGAATTAAATATAAAATTCAGTCTGTTAAAAAGATGCTGGAATAAATCTTCCAATTTTAGCATTTGCATAAATGTTAGTACGTAAAAAATGATAAAAAGTTTGATATTGCTACAGCTACATAGGAATCGAGTATATCTTTCTGAAGTTGCACAAAAGATGAAAGAAGCATTTATTTAGTAAAAAGCATAAACCTAATTTGCCTTGTACAGTTCCATTATTATAAACGCGAAGACAAGTTTATTTTTGTGTTGTGCACCACCTTACCTTCTCCCATATCACTTTCAATACATCCAATCAAGCTCAAAAGGACAAGAATTTGTTAAGGTCATTATTCTTGCAATTCTAAAAGTTTATACCCTCAATTCCTCAAAAGAAGGCCTTTTAATGAGTTAATATTAGCATGTGCGTATCATGATAAGAAAGAGGAAAAGAGAAAGAAACATAAATATCTGAACACAGTTCAAACAAGGAACAAAATCCACATCAGTAGAAGTACTTGTTCTGATAAAAACTTGTCTCAAAACTTGACAAACTGTATACCTGACTACTAAGTTTACTTTCACGTGCAATAAGAAGTAGTGCTCCCAAAAGTAAGCATATTCCGTGGCCCCAATCCCCAAACATCACCGCAAAAAGAAATGGAAATGTAACGACAGTGAAAACCGCAGGATTCGCTTCTTGATATCTAGCAACACTGCCAAATAAGCAAAAGTATTAGCCTTTTGATCAGTTTAATGGGTAGAAAACATGGCAGATCATATCTGCTAAAGGTCTATCCAATAGCTTAGCAATATACAGCATCAAACAGACAAGACCAAAAAGAAATCATTATGCAATAGTGCTCTCAAAATTGATGCCTTTGCAATTACAGATATTTAGTGATTTAAAAGAACAAATGCACAGATATCTAATTGTTAGTTGAAAACTCTATAAGAACAAATGGATTAGTTAAAGGATGTGAAGCTACATGGTAGAGATCTTTAATGAACCAAAATCATAATTACTTTCTTATAAGGAAATAAGTCAAATTTTGAAATTTTCTCTTTTTTTCAAGAAACATATAAGAGAATAGAAATTGCCTACAGAATTTAATGGCAATTTATTAAAGAACTAACCCATATGCATCAACAATTTCCTGAAATGCATTTGTGAAGCGATTGGTTCTAAAATAAGTAGGAGGTGACTCCAAAGTATCCATCACATGGAATATAATGCCCACTTGTGAACTGCTGTCATATGTTGCACGTTGAAGTGCCTCCTGAATCTGTCAATCATAAAACATGTTTCATTGAAAATTCAGCAAAACTTTTAACCAAGTACCACAGTTCAATAACAAATGAACAATATTCAGAAAGAACTCATATAAGGTACCTGCGATCTTGCAGATATAGGGCACCAGCCCTCTCCAACAAGACATTTTTTTGTTACATCAAAATTCAGCATATTCAATGTGTCATATACAGCTTTCTCCCGTCTCAACTGGAAAGAAGAGGCATTCAATATAATGATGAACAACACACCTTCTATTAGAATAAGCACGAAAAGAATGAATCCTACCAGGTTCAGCCATTTTGTTAAACGGAATCCAATGGAAGCCAGGGCTTGATTGCGGTGGCGATTTCCAGCATCTAAAGTAGATTCCAATTCAGAAAGTCTTGAGATAACCTAAAACAAAAATTGAACTTTCAACACAAGGCAATCCAAGATTCTTTGAGTAAAAAGAATGAGTGAATGACTATTAAAGTAAACTTTGTGAACTGGGCAAGACTAGACCTAGTTCAGTGAACAAAGTAGCATGGACATTGCTTCAATAACATTTTGGCAACTAAGAAAACTATGGAGAAGAAGAAGATTTGTAGAAAAGGCACTCTGAAGAATTAGAAGTGTAACAACACATATGTTGCTAACACAGAAAACATTCCAACATAATAAACTAGGATACTGTATCATACTGAAGAATGAAGTTAACAACAGTGTATCTCTATAACAATACACGTACTTCTCTGGTTAATTGCCTCTGTTTTGTTACATCTTCAGGGACAGGATAGCAATTTGCCCCAAAAGCTTCACAAATTTTCAAAATCTTTGTTCTTGCCTGTTCACCTGAGAAGAAAACTACAAATACTGTTTTCTCAACCTGTAACAATAAATGCTTTAGGAATCAATTTCAGTGTACAAAATCATTCAATGCATTTTGATGAAAGCAACACATTAGAGGAAGTGAACATTAGATAGGTGGAAGGGTACACGAAGAAAAAAATTAAACATGATAACATCAAAACCAAAGCTTTATCAGAAAGCATGTCACAGATGAGATGAACAAACCATTTCAGTTGACACAGGATCCATGATCTCTTCATCAGCTGGTGCCTGATTGAAAAGCATATTGCCCCTTGTAGCACGAAACAACATCCTTTCAAATCTCATAACTTTCGCTCTGGGTATAATTCCAGCAATAAATCTCAAACCAGATTGGTTAGATGGTGCAGACCTCAACTCCTGTATAATACAAGTTCTTCCATGAATGTAACAATAGCAATTAGTTTGACACGAACAACTCCGAGGTTGTAAGGGATAACATATGAACCTGTTCAAGTAGAGAAGCTGAATCCTCATAACTATTATTTAAGAACACACTGTCATTTAACTCTCTTTCATCTTCTACTGCATGACCATTACTTGATACAAGAAAGCCAACGGCCTGAATCAACCACAAAACATAACAAAATCAACAATTTGGAAAGCAAAAAAGTCCGTGGTTCCAATATTCTCAGAATTTGCAGTTACAGGGAAGTTTTGATCTTCTATTTCTTTTGCAAACTGAAATCCATATGAGGAACATAAGAATTGAGAAATCATCGCTACTCTTAGCAATTTAACTTGGCAAAACAACAAAAATAGCTTCTGAATGATTAAATTCATCTGAAAAAAAAAGAGCATCAATGAATCTCCATAAAGGATAGGAAAGCTTAGCCATAAAAAGGGTGTAGGACGACGGAATAGTTGAACAACCAAATTTGCTAATTTTTATAGGCATATGAACTCTCTCTCTCTTTCTCTCTCTATCTCCATGTGTGTGTGCATGCATGTATGTATATGTGTGCGAACTGCCACTTACTCAAAAGAAGCTTCCATTTTCCTACATAGTCAACAGCCTGATGTTTTTAACTCCAAGATTGATAGAAGAAATGAAATCATTTTAGTTCCAAAAATGATACTAATTAAACAAAGAATTTTGAAAGATATTAATGCACTATATATAAAGCCCTGAATAATAAGGAAGATTGCAAACGATGTATTACCCAAGTAACTGGAAAGTAAAAGCTAGATAGAATTACTAAATTTGCTTAATCTGTTGTTCTTCTCGTTAATTTTGCTTATTGTCTAGAGATTAAATATATTCTGAAGAAGTTCTGTAGCTAGACACCTGCCATGGCTATTTATCCTATGACATAGACCACACACCAAGATACCAATTTGATTTAGGAGTAATAGAAGAACTAAAACACATGTCGGGAAACAATGTAAATGAGAAAATGCAATAAAGCAAAAGCATTACAAATGAATAAAACAGTGACAGCTTACAATTCTTATTTTCTACCCACAACATGAACATAAGAGTCAAGAAATTTACCTTTTGCAGCACCATTTTGAATTCGAAAAGCTCATTGTATGATTGTTGAAGTTTCTCACTGTTAGAGTTCATTTCAATCAGATCATTTTCGAATTCAGCAAGTTGTACCTGATACCAGAAGATATAAACAACAGATATGATTAGGTTCAATGATGATTCCACGTTGAGTTTATACAGGTTAGTCTTATCACTTATGAAATAGTAGGTTGTTGCAACTGCTGTGAATGCAAAAGAAAAAAAATCAAAAACAAACACAAGGGAAAACAACAAACAAAATGAGACACAAATGCACCTCTAGCTCCTCCAGCTCAACATCTGGTTCTAAAACAGGAAGTGCAGAAGATAGTAGACCTGCTTTATTGACTTGATCTCTGAAGAATCTCAACTTCCTAGACATTTCTCCACATCGCTTTACCTATGGGAAAATCTCTACTAATTAAAACAGCAATCACAAGAAGTAATAAACAATCGCAGTTGGTATTATCCTAAACTGCTAAAATGAAGACAGATAGTCAGTACGAGGGAACTACAAATGATCAGTTCATGATCCAATGAAACAGCCAAATGATTAAAGATATCAAGAAAATGAGAGACATAGACATTAGATGTTTAAACTTGATAACTGAGTGGCAGAAGTTCGTTGCTAGTCATGTTTGTTGAAACCACTAGAAGAGCAACTTTATACATGCAAACACAAGAGCAAAAAGGTTACCTGATTGACAAATGTACGCTGGAAAGGGCTTTTATCAACATTTAACTGCCAAGCAGAGAAGTAGCCATTAGCACTTCTAACTGACACCACAAGATTGAGTAAGAAACCAATTTTTCCACATGGATACCCTAACATGAATGAAACATATTCCACATTGTAAATAACTGAGAATCTACAATACCCAACACTTTACTTGAACTTACTGTCCATGGCAGAATTAAAGCGGACTCAAAAGTTGTCCAGGATACTACATTTCTCCATTTGTATATATTAAACAGTAACACGAGACAATTCCAACTAAGATAACATGACTAGCTAAGAAATCATCAAGAAAGGGCGCAATCATAACCGATCTCAAGCTATGCTGTAAATAATTATTCACTATCTCATAAAATCACGTAAGCGAAGGGGTGTTGGTTCAGGGAATAGGATATCTAATCCAATCACGAGCTGTACAATAAACATGGATTCATACTTCAACATGAGTTAAAGATTTAAGAAACATTCATCTCTAGGCCTATAACTTTCTAATCAACTTGCCAAACACATATCAAAATCCATAACAGAAGGACTCCAGAAGCAGTTCTATAAGCCAAATTATTAACAAATAGATAGTTTTCAAAAGTTTAAACGAAATAACGGTCCCAAAAACACTGTACAAAACCAAGATCTCCTATTCTTATTAGTCATCGAACCAATAACTGACAAACAACCATTCAAATCCACCTGTTATTTCCAAAGCCAATAAAACATTAGAAATTCCCGATCTCCGTCACTAAGTTCCCTCGATTTTACAGAAACCGAACAAGCGCACAACAAAAAGGGGCAAAAAGAAAAACAGAAGCGAGTTGAATCTACATGGACACACGCATAACCAGAAGGAGAGAATTAAAAACTGACATCGCGGAACTGGAGAACCCCGATTTCGCCTAGATAGGAGACGGCGCGGTGGGCGGTCTCGGCGGGGATGATGAGCTGCACGAGCGACATCTTCTCGGAGCGCATCAGATCCATCGACGGCAAGCTGTCGACGAAACGCTCCCATTTCTCCATAACCATTTTCGGCTTTCACAACTCTTATTCTTGCACAGAGTCAGAGAGAGAGCAAAGAAGTAAAAGAGAAAGAGATTGAATGTTAATGGCGGTTGATCTTTATTTACTTTTCTATATGAAACTCTGAAATTGTAACTGCCTCAGATCTGAGATATGGCATTTCTTTCCCTTCCTATATCTCCCTCTGCTGTTTTATTACGAGTAGAGCGCGTCTCTCCCTCTCTCTCTCTCTCTCTCTGCTTTGTGTTTCAGTTTTTCATCGTCAACTGCCATCGATATTTGCTTCCCTCGTATCATTAAGTCGTATATATTTCTTTATAATAATTTTTTTTTTTTTGGGGTTTCTTTCTTTAATATTTTCGCTTACGAGAAAGTTGACGTAATTAGATATTACAGTCAGAATCCATTCTGGCAGATCACCTATGGGTGCGATGCTTTATGCCTGTGCTTCAGGGAAAGATGAATTTATTCTTATTCTCTTTGGTGGTGGTTTAGTGATTTGATTAGCACGACTCTTTTAAGTAATGCATGTTTAATGACCAATTCGTTCTGTTATTAGTATTACTAAAAGAGAGAGAGAGAGAGAGAGAGAGAGAGAGAATAAGAAGTAAATTAACATTTAAGTAAATTTTTGTATGATAAGAATCATTTTAATTGATATTCAAATGAACATATTCATTAATTTCAATTAATATTTCATTAACTTAAAGTTTATGATGTAAATTATTGATTTTGAATATTAAAAAGTCAATTAAGATAAATATTTACAATGTGAAAGAGTAAGTTAAATATTATGTTATACTAAGATTAAACTTAAATTTAGTAAAAATCTTACAAATTAGAATTTACTATCTTAAACTTGATTTGATCTTAAACTCAATTAAACTTGATTTTTTTAATTTTAAAATTTAAAAACACGTCATTTTAATAATATTTATATTTGTGTTATTTTATGTCAAATTTTCAAAAATAGATCTAAATAAGACAATTTGAGTCTAAACTAATCTTAAAACTTAAAATTTAAAGAAAAATACTCAATCATAATTAGAAGCCCAATTAACTCAAGATCGAACCACTTTGAAACTTTAATTATTATCTTAATTTCTAATTTTTCAATTGAAACTTTAATAATTATCTTCTTAACGAGTTTATTGATAAATTAAAAATCATGAAGTTATTTTCAGTTTTGACTTGCACAAACCCGGAGTACTGCTCAAAAAGCCAAAAAAAAAAACGGGAGATAATTCTTGAGCGGTGGTTCTCCGGTCAACGCATCCTTGGATCTGTAACCGTGCTGAACTAAACTAATGACGACGCCGACGTTTTCTAGTTTTACATGTAAAGCGAGTGAGATTGATTGAAGGACCTAATTTGAGCATAGAACCTAAGCCAGTAGCCTAGCACAATAAAGAAGCCCAATGGCCTAGCCTAGGCTACAAGTGGAGAAATAGCATTCAAGTAAGCCCTTAACCCAAATATGAGATGGAGTCTTTAAAGACTGCAACGTATAGTAGCACTTGGTTCCACCATTTATTAATTTCCGGATGAAATTAATAATTGGACTAACCTTTTATCATCGTTATTTTGAGATAATTAGTTAAAATAATATTATTTTAATTTATAAATTTTAAATCACAATATTACCAAACTTTAAGACAACAAAAGTCCAATTTAATTAAAATTTAAAATTTTAGCCGTTAAGGAAAAATATTTCTAAAACCTGAATACCGTGCATGAGTATGGACAATCTTGTTCTACCTAGCAAGTTAGTAAAACAATTTGAACAACTCATTTCTTTAAACAGATCAGAATCTAATTTCACGATGGGAGTCTCTAAGACAGAACTATTATTTTACATAAACATTTAAATCCACATGTTGCCTCCTGCATCGCAATGAATGACTCCCTAAGTGAATTCTTATTATTGTGGACTTGCCTGTTACAGCCATTGCAATTGCAAACGCTAAATACTTTTAGCCCTTTGAAATAATTAGATGGTTTGTGGTTTTCTCATTTCTGTTGTGAATCAGTGAACATGTCACTCGATTTGCTGTTTTATAGTAGGTAAGATGTGTTGATTTATACTCTACAATCAACCGATTAGTTGTAATTTAGTGGTATAATTATTTAAAGGTATTATTTTTATCCTATACATTTTCATATATAAACTAGGATATATATATAATTACAAATAAACTAAGAAAAAGTCAGCAGCCTCTACGCGATTCTCTAGTTGCTTGCAGTCTCTTCCAGACTCTAGTAGAAGCTTTACAGGAGTCGGATCCTCTTCGACAGTACCTATCGGTATTCCTGATGTCTAGGATCAAAATGATCCTCTTGATGATGTTGCTAGAGTGATTGAGGCCTTGGTAGAAGACTCTTTGTCAGAATCCGATGCACCCCGCCTTCGACTCATTACGTCCCACAACCGGTCCCTTCTCCAGCTCCAAGAAAGCTCTTCAAGATGAAATGTAGCAAATCTGTACGACCACCCAAATTTCATTCTGCCTCCAGACTGCCAGTGGACAAAGCGATCTCTTTCAAGTTCTTCACTTCAGCTGCTGAGCAGAAATGGAATACCTTGTCAAACACTGGGGTCATGAGGGATCAACCTATCAATCTAGATGAATTTCGAAGTCAGGGTCTGCACACTCTTCTTACTGAACGCTCCTTGCTTCATGCCTCCCTGCTTCCTCAACATTATGACTCCGTCCTGATAAAGTAGTTTTATTCTAATCTGACAAGTGATATTCTTAATTTGAATGCAATCTCTTTTGGTGTTGTTTAAGTGAGGGGGAGGGCCATCAATTTTAATGCTACTTGGTTGAATGTGTTTTTGGGCTTTGACAATGTGGTTGATGATTCTCTATATGATGATGAGTGGGACATCTCAACCAATCAGATTGCTGCAGTCTTAACTGGTGGTAAACTCACTACTTGGTCATCAACTTCTGCTCTTCGATCTTCCATGCTGACTCAGAAATACTTTGTTCTGTTCAAGTTGATTGTCACCAACTAGATGCCAAGTACTAATGTGGTGAAAATTTATCTGGCCCAAGCCAAGCTTCTCTATGCTATCAGAACGGGAGTCCGCTTCAATCTTGGCCGTCACTTCATCGACTCCATACTGGCTATTGAGAGTAAGCCCCACTCTCTCTTATATTTTCCATGTTTAATCTCACAATTTTTGTATTCCTATAGGGTCCCCAGGCTTGAATCGAGTATCTTGGAGACTGTTCCCCTAATGAATACTTGCCCACGGATTTTTCGACAACCACGGGTGGTGGACTTGCCATATGTTGCCTTGGGTCCTTCAAATGCCTCGGGCACCTCAACTGTAAATCCCAATGCTGCTTTATTCTCTAAGCTTGAGCGACTTGAAGGTGTGCTGCAAGCTACTACTAAAGCCATTCGTCAATTGAAGAACCGCGTTCTCCGCTCTCCGAGTGCTCCTTAATTGCATTTTGTCATCTCATGTCTCAAAGGAGGAGATATCCACAGATAAGTAGTGTATTTTTCTTCTCTGTTTGGGCTTGTACATTTTTATTGCTTGCGTGGTATGAAAGACTCACTCAATATCTTATCAAGCAGGGGTATAAACGAGGTAACATTGACAAAACCTTATTTATTACAAGGTGTAAATCAGATCTTATGATAGCTCAAATTTATGTCGATGATATTATGTTTGGCGCTATACGTTCAAAATGGTCGAAGAATTTGTTAAGCTAATGATGTCGGAATTTGAAATGAGTATGGTGGGTGAGTTAAACTTCTTTTTAGGTTTGCAAGTGAAACAAATGAAGGATGGAATCTTCATATCGCAAACAAAATATGTTCACAACATAATAAAGAAGTTTGGTCTTGAGAAAGCTAGACATGCATGAACACCCATGAGTAGTTCAATGAAGTTGAACAAAGATGAGAACGGGAAAAGTGTTGATGAAAGTTTATATCAAAGCATGATTGGTAGCTTATTGTACTTGACTGCTAGAAGGTTAGATATCTGCTATAGTGTTGGTGTGTGTGCTCGCTATCAATCAAATCCAAAAGAAACACGTATGACAGCCGTCAAGAAGATCTTCAAATATGTAAACTGAACATCAGATTTTGGGATTTGGTATACATCGGACTCCACATCTTATCTAACTGGATACAGTGATGCAGATTGGGCTGGAAACTTAGATAATCGCAAAAGTATTTCAGGGGGTTGTTTCTTGTTGGGAAATAATTTGATCTCTTGGTACAACAAGAAGCAGAATTCAATCTCACTTTCGACTACTGAGGTTGAATACATAACCGCAGGCAGTTATTGTTCACAACTGCTTTGGATGAAGCAAATGCTAGAAGATTATGGGATTGATCAGAAAGAGTTAACAATCTTATGTGATAATAAAAGTGCTATCGATATTTCGAGGAATCCTGTTCAGCATTCACAGACAAAGCATATTGCCACATTATGACATCTCAACCGATCAGATTGCCACAGTCTTAACTAGTGGTAAACTCATTGCTTAGTCGTCGACTTCTGCTCTTCGATCTTCCATATTGACTCAAAAAATACTTTGTTCCATTCAAGTTGATTGTCACCAACTGGATGCCAAGTACTCATGTGGTGACAATTTATCTGGCCCAAGCCAAGCTTCTCTATGCTATCGGAACGGGAGTCCGCTTCAATCTTGGTTGTCACATCATCGACTCCATGTTGGCTATTGATAGTAAGCCCCACTCTCTATTATATTTTCCATGTTTAATCTCACAATTTTTGTATTCCCATATGGTCCCCAGGCTTGAATCGACTATCTTGGAAACTGTTCCCCTAAGAAACATTTGCCTAAGGATTTTTCGGCAACCACGGGTGGTGGACTTGCCATATGTTGCCTCGAGCCCTTCAGATGCCTCGGGACCTCAACTGTCAATCCTAATGTTGCTTTATTCTCTAAGCTTGAGCGACTTGAAGGTGTGTTGCAAGCTACCACTGAAGCCATTCGTCAATTAAAGCACCACGTTCTCCGTTCTCCGGGTGCTCCTTAATTGCTTTTTGTCATCTCTTGTCTCAAAGGGGGAGATATTCACAGATAAGCAGTGTATTTTTCTTCTCTGTGTGGGCTTGTACATTTTTGTTGCTCAGAGTTGGC
>JANITX010000009.1:5489000-5499682 GCA_027564395.1 Erythroxylum ulei
TTAATTAATTAATATTATCATTTTAATTAATTATATTGTAAATTAATTATATTTTAATTAATTAGTAAAACAAGTCTTTACTAAGAAATGAGTTTCATTCCTCTACCAAGTGGGGGGTATGGAGGATTCCCCTAAAGTGAGATATCAAACCATTACCTCTATAATCATAATCAACAACCAACCACCTACTTTTCATTCCATATCCATTAACTCCTTCCCAAACCTATCAATCAAGAACCCCCTAAATTATTTTGGTCATTTCCATGACGCGTGATTTCAATAAAATAATGCCTTTTTTGAAAAATCTTTTTCACATCTCAAAGATTCGTAGATTTCAACCAATTTGTTCCTTTCCATTGTGAACAACGTAAGCTACAAGTTGAGTGACTTGAACAAATTAAATTGTGCCCATAAATGGCAAATGAAATGCTGCCTATCAAATTCAAATTGTATGAATCTATATGACATAATTAAAAAAAAAGAAATTAAAACCTACAAATATAGGCATACATGTTTAGAACCGTCTGTCTTGTGTCCACATCTGCTAGGTGAGATGCATTTATCACTTTGTACATGCCTTCTCTCGCAACTCGCATACGTTACCAAATGCTGAGTTTGGAATTTAGCGGCACAATCATTTCCGTAACGGTTGTTTGTTTGCTTATTTTTGTTTCCGTTTGAGCCCCAGCCATACGAGCACGCCACTTCCCCATTCTGTCCTGTCTTCGTGCTCGATCCGGACAACTGAATCCGTTACCAAAACCCTCCCCATGACGCTTGTGACGTGTGAATTTCTGTCTCAACCTATCCCGTGCCTCGCGTGACCGCATCATTTCTCCCACGTGCCATTTCTCCAACACTGCCCTCTTGCTCAATCATATCTACATTTTTTTTTCCGGTTAAATCATCTGGTATTCGACGCTACACCAGCAATCGATTAATCCGAATTCGAGCAGGGTTGGACCATATAGGCGGCAAAGCTCTCCCTCATAAGTGCGGCTCCATTCTCAAGACTCGAAACCGAGACCTTGGTTACAGGAGGAGGAGCCCCAACCACTCCACCACAGCACTTGCGGGTTCAATCATATCTACATTGCACCCTACGATTATATATATTTTGACTTAATTTCAATAACATTTCACAACTTATGTAGAATTATTGTGACAAATTTAACTTATGTATGCATTATTATCAATCTAAAAGGGACAAATTTCCAACTAACTTAAGCATAACATGCAAGGGTTTAGTTCTTAATAGTAAACTTAAGAAATATCACAAACAACCATTAAGAAATATGATTGAATTTCAACACAAAACTTAAGTACAGAAAACGGCTGAAAGATTTCACATAAAACAGTTTGGTATGTTCAAATAACAGAGTGAAAGCGACTTCTTTTAAATTTTAAGTTAATGGACTATAGTTGTACCTACAAATGTAAGTACGTGGCTATTCATTTAATAAACAAATGAAGCAGTACACAAAAATTACATACCGGTGAGTGCGAGTGTGAGTGCGAGTGAGCGAGTGGGGAATTTATACTTTGCTTCACAAGGGAGGAGAGGTTAGGGAATGAGTGGGCAAGTGGGGGCCACCGAAAACACACTACCCATTCAGTGGAGCCCACATGAGAACAGATCCATTGTCGAAGATCTTTGATGTCTGGTAATTTCTTCCTTTCCTCGTAAACCCAAATATCGGTCTTTTTCTTCTCTATCTCGTAGCCGCATTTACTTACTGCCACGTGTACTTTTTCAGACAACGTGCGGGTCCCATTTTCCACCGACCAACCCTCTCTCTCTCTCCCTCCTCCTCGGCGCTCCTTAAATTTTGAATTTCCTTCAGGTCTCTCTTTTGGCTGTTGCTGTTCACGTTCCGCTCAATAGTTAATTTAGTGTTCGTCAATCGTCAACTAAACGAATTATTTAATTTTAGTTAGTTTGCATTCATTTCATTTGTGAAGGTTTTAATAAATGAATCGTGAAAGGTCTTAGATTATTAAGTATGCCGTGACTTTCTTAATCTTTATTGTATAATTTAACATCAATACAGTTTATAGAGAGAAACTTCTTTTATGATCTCTAAAACATAAATCTACTAGTTGATATGCAAGTTGGTTTGAACGGGTTCTTCTATGCTCATACCTAAACTGCTAATGCCCTAGAAGCTTAGAGCTTTTTTAAACTCAGATAATGCTGACTCCACGAAAGGCTCAATGTAAATCGCTCAACCTACCAACGTATAGATGGGAATATGTTATATGTAAAATATCTTGCAAGGATTCTCTAGTAGCAGCCTTCAGATTCTTTTCTTAACAGAAGATGCTACAATATGTTTCCGGCACAGTTTCCCATCCTACTTTCACTTTCCAGTGCTTCCTTTGACTGTAATTGTTGACCAGTCAACTAAACTCGACGGATCCCCATGATGTTCTTCAAGGCCCCGCCACAACACCTTGTTTCTTCACTTGCGATCATGATTGATGATCATCAATGTTCCCAAAGCTGCGGTGCTTATATATGTAAATTATTCATTTGGGTAACTAAATTTTGTGTAGTGGCCAAATTTTCTTAGGATCCAAAGGGATTTGCTATCCAGAGTGGAATCAATCATTGCTTGTTCATGATTTTCTAAACCATACAGAAGACGACAGCTTAGAATTCTGGTTTCCTAACATGGGATTTCTCGCCAGTCGTCTCCAAGAATCTTGGTCCATAAATGGTAATATAGACAACAAAAAGGATAAAGAGTACCATAGGGGAGCAACAAAGAGTGTCTAGGTATAGCTAGCTGAATGCTAATTACCGTGTAATCACTATTTGATTGGTTTATCATTATGCATCACATGAGAGGACTGCATGTGGATTGCAAGTTCTATTATTACTTTTCTTTGTTGTCATGATGAAATTGATTAAAAGAAATGCTCATAATGATGCGATTTGCTTTATCTGATTTTGTATAGTTCTCTTACATTGGTATATTCAAAGGACAACGCTCCTCCACATCTGGTCCGAATGATTAAACAAGAGAGTGTATGTAGGAAAATAATAATCCAAGTTTATAATTATTAAATGGGTCAATCATGTGCTTAAAATATTATTTTCAAACCTTCTTAAACGATACACGTCATATGTGTGTACTTGGTTGGTTATGTCCACTAAGTTCCAATCACAAATGAATAGGTGTTTTGATGTGACCAACTGGATACCAATTTGAACTATACATATTGCGCACCTTTGGGGTTGTTCTTGAAAGCATCCAATGTCCTTGAACATCATTCCAATTAACCCTAGAAAATGGTAAAGCAACTCTTCTTACATTCAACTTGTGTCATCCATTGTCGTTCCGCTATCAAGTTGATGTCAACATATGTACACAGCACAACAAGGATTTACACGCAGGATTTGTCTCCTTATCTCCTTTTGTCTTCTTATGTTTTTCCTTCTAGCATAAGGAACAGGATACGTGTTCATATGCACCTTTTGGAGGCTGCCTTCATAGCAACGACTTCTCTTTCACTATCTGCTATAATTAGAGAAAACGAGTTATTTAATACTAAAAATTTCTAAATATCATCCGTATTAATGTTAACATTTTTATTTTAGATTTTAGTTAAACATATATATATTTAAAAGTAACATATCAATATACAATATTTTTTAACAAAAAATAACGTGTTAAAAAAGAAAAGCTATTGATACTTATTTCTTAATTTACATTTTATTAAGTGTAAACTGAATAAACAATTAAATAGATACAATATCCCATAATTCACTCGCTTAGAATAAATCACTTGAAATCTCTACAATTTAGAAAGTCCGACTTATATAAAATTTGAAGTCCTGACATATCTACACTTTTAAGCAATCATTCTCTTCAAGATTAAGATAAGGTAAAATCCTCTTACCACTAACTCAATTTTGATTCCTTTTATATTAAGAAACTCGTGAGGAAGTTAGACTTACCATTTAGATTACCTCTTTACAGCAACTTACATCATTTTATTCTTTATAGAATACAACATTTTGCGCATTGGTGATATGGCGTGGAATGACTCGTTAACCTAATACTAAATAATTTCATTTAATTGTAATATTTTCTTATAAATAACTAAAAATTGAATCTCTATCTTAAGGGAATGAGATTGGTACGCGTGGGATATGATTTGGTGATATTGGATATGTACGTATAAGCTAAAAACAGCGTAACAATGGTTGTTTTTGAAACCAAATAATGAACTTTGGGAGGTGAACATGCACTAGTCAGAACAAATGTTTCAAAAGATGGACCACTAATATTATATTGCTGAAGCAAAGGCAAAATTCCACGGTGGGCTGGGCATTATGCGATGCAGATATCAAAAGAATGATCCTCTATGTGGCTGTCACTAGTGTTCCTCTCCTTCCTCTTACCTAGTAGTCCTACATCAGCGGTACCTTCACTACACTACTCGAAAAACACACAACAAAGAAAGCACCCACTACCAACAACTATTCGGTCTCGATCAATCAATCAATCGAGGTGGACCCATTAAAACACAGTACTGAAACTACTACTCATCCGAACACTGCTTAGACCAAGTGTCTTATCGTGCATGTTTGTTACCGTATATTTTTGAATTTTCTGAATGTTTAATAAATTTCAGCCATTTATTTATGTAAGACCCGCATAAGATCTACGTGGAGCTCGCAAAATAAATAGTTAAAATTTTATAAAATAGAATAAAACTGAACAGAAGATCTGGACTTATTTTTTGCCCTTGGCTTTACAAGAAAACGAGTTTTGGTCATGTTATTATTATGTTTTCCTTGATTCAATTGAAGAAAGAGGACAACATATTAAAAAAATCAGTGTCTATAATAGTCTTAAGAAACGCCGTTTTGTGACAAGAAGTCTCACTGAGTATCCTTTTGGAAATAATACTATTATTTGTATTTAAAAATCAATAGACCATAATGGGTGTAAATCTTAAAAATCATGAAATTTATAAAAATATACACGAGAGAGAAAGGCATTTATAATATTTATTGATTATGATGTTTAATAATTCCATTTTTTAAAATAATAATAATTTAAAAAAGAACCTTAGAGCTTTTAAGGACGAGTTGGCGAATGGCAAAGTAAGGACCCATGCAAGATGAAGGTTTACACATAAGAAGAAGATGACGATGGAGGAGGGGAGATGGTGGTGGAAAGTGGGGACCACAAGGCGTAGGTGGGGTCCACTCTATAGTTGCATCCACGCGAGAGTGGGACCTACTTAGCGACGAAACGGAGAGTATGTCTTTGTGGGGGCTGTCACGGCCTGCTCCTTCTGGATATAAGATGAGATTGTGATTTATAAGAGTGTGTTCAGATTGAGAGAGAAGCGGATTTGTATCAGAAGAAACTACTCCAATCTTCTTTCTTCCCTCCCAGAGATAGTTCTTCTTCATTTTGCGTCCTCTGAGTTCCAAGCTCTGTAACACACAAACCCTAAAACATTTCCATCTATCTATCGCTTCTTGTTCCACAAAACATCATTTGCCCACGGCCCATCTCTCGGAACTGTTTAAGAAACGCCTGCTTTCTTGCGTCTCTTGTTGTTTCTTATTCTTCTATCTTCTCTTTGCCTTTCTTCTTTCTATATTTTAATCAGTAGTTTATATCCGTGTTTCTTTGATCTTCAAGAGGGTCATTTGGTTTTTGCATGGATGGATCTTTCAAGTGCACAAAACCAGCAGGTAGGTTTCTAGTGAATAACGCATATATATGCATACATATATAGACTGCTCTTCGTGTGATCACTTTTCGTTTGACCTTAATTCTTTCTACTTTCTTTTGAGAGATGATCATCAGTTAAGAGGCTTTGGCTTTTGAGTGAACGAATGCATTGAGGAATTGGGTTTTTGAGTTTGCTTTTCTTAGAGAAAGTTGCCTCTGTGTTTGTTTTCTCTTCTTCCAGTGAATTGATGTTTCTATTGTTTCAGAGTACCTATCCAAATTTATCAGTTTTCAAGTTGGAACCTAAATCCTGTTGAATTAATGGGGAAAGGTTTATGGGGCTTTTCTTTCATCAAATAATTCTTTTATCCGTACAAAACAAAACATCAGTTTAACATGTTGGTGATGGGGATTTCATTTCCGTGAAAAATACCATGAACTAAATAGAAAATTTTCTTATCGCTTTTGCATGTGCTTATTCTATTGTTAAGGGAACGAAATCTATACTTTACTCTTTTCATTTTCTTGATGCAATTAAGGCCACCAAATAGTAGTTATTTTTCTCTGGCAGTCACACTGATTATGTTTTCAAGGAAACAATCTCTAGAATACCATTAGGTATGACCCTCAGATTAATTGTTGTTGAAGAATTGGATATTAATTGACTGTAGATCAGAAAATTCTCGTCACATAAACAGAAGCATAATCAGTTGGTTTCAAGTAATCTGCTGATGGATTCTCCATATTCTGCTGTACTCCATACAGGAAATGTCCGCACATTCATTCGAGAACATTTTGGTCTGCTCAAAAGCACGACAACAGGAGAGAAAGCCAAGGCCACAACCAGAACAAGCACTGAAATGTCCAAGGTGTGATTCCACCAACACCAAGTTTTGCTACTACAACAACTACAGTTTGTCTCAGCCAAGATACTTCTGCAAATCTTGCAGGAGATATTGGACCAAAGGTGGCACTCTGAGGAACGTTCCCGTGGGTGGAGGTTGCAGGAAGAACAAAAGATCATCTTCCTCATCGTCGAAAAGGTCAAGCCAAGAGCAGCAATTAACTCCTAATAACAACGATCCGCTCTCTACCCTCCCATCCTTAGCTTATGATTCCAATGACCTGACACTTGCCTTTGCAAGACTACAGAAACAGTCTAGTGGACAACTAGGTTTTGATCATGACCATGATCATCTGTCTCTTTTGGGACATCCCACCAGTGATATTATTGGAAACCCTAGCATTCACAACTCTGCTGCAACTCCTGCATTTATTGATGCACTAAGGAGCGGTTTCCTAGATGTCCAAAACACCAATTTCCAAAACCTGTACTATGGATATGGAAGTGGGAACATGGGAGAGGTGGAAAATTCTGGTGTATGTGTTAGTGGAGAGATGGGACTGCCATATGTAGATATGAGTGGGGCAACAACATCAGCTGTGACAGTGACCACAATGAAGCAAGAGTTGTGTAGCAGTGGTAGAGAAGATGAGAACAAGGTCTTGTGGGGCTTTCCATGGCAGGTTAATGGAAATGGGAACTTGGGTGATCTTGATACAGCCACAGGAAGAGGAAGCTGGAATGCACTTGGTTCTACTTGGCATGGACTTCTCAATAGTCCACTAATGTAAAGAGAGAGAGGGAGAGAGAGAGACCCAAAAAAAACACATAATTTTCTCATCTAATTAGGGTAAAATATCAGCTTTAGTTCCTTTTGAATTTTGTGTTAGAAGAGATATGAT
Source organism: Erythroxylum ulei (assembly GCA_027564395.1). Lineage (NCBI taxonomy): Eukaryota > Viridiplantae > Streptophyta > Magnoliopsida > Malpighiales > Erythroxylaceae > Erythroxylum > Erythroxylum ulei. The sequence continues at coordinate 5,496,449 of JANITX010000009.1, forward strand.
TCAACCGAATCATCTCTTTGCCCTTTATTTCCCTTTCCTGTTACTGGTTTTCTATACTAATGAAATTTCATATATGTTCGCTAACCAAGTAAAAGGAACTTGCAGAGCTGGGATAAAGATACTATCTTTCTATTTTAAAGAAAAAGAACAGACTGAGAGAGATGTTTCATGGTTTTTCGCAATCTGAACGTTGCAGATTTGAATGAGTTTGTGTTTTCAAGATATTCCATCATGAATACTCTTATTTTCAGGTAGATTCTATAAAATATAATAGTAATTAAATTGAAATAATTAAGTGATAATGGCCTTTCTTGAGGGCCTGTTCTCCCTAGGCTTTTAGAATTTCTCTGACGTCTTCAGCACCAACTTCGGTATGGATTTTCCTTCTCTTACCAGACAAAATCTAAGTTAAGATCTGGGCGTGGAAGAGAATTATACGGCCAGTTAACCCTTCGCAAATACACTTTATTCATGTGGGCAGTGTAAGAATTTTATAAGTTGAGACCTGCTGACAGCCAGAGATTTTAGTATTTTAATGTTATCGGCAGCGTTTAGTTGTTCTCTAATATCGAAAGTGACATTTTTGTTTTTTCTTGTACGTACGGACCTATTGGTGTCGGTAACATATGTGATGGGCCTGTCGGAAAGACTGTCTTTGGACCTTCATTTACTTGTCTTTCAAAAATGGCATGTGCGAGAACTCTCCCTTTCAGTGCGTCCTGTTCACAATGAATTAAAAAAACAATGGTTGAAAGTGGAGTCTTTGAGTTTTGACAGAACAGGGACGACGTTGGAAGAACATTTCATTGAATTCCAATCCAACAGAGAATGTAATTAAGCGACTTCGACCTAAACAAACCAGCAGAGGTAGTTATACATATCTTTGTAAACAAAAGCGTCGAAATATATATAGTCATCACAGGAATTTAGAAAGCAACAACTTGAAAGCTCAAGTATCTTAAGCCATTTACAGATCAGGAAGGTTCCACGTTCCTTTTCCACGAATAGATAACTCTTCCTATATGTGAAGTGACACCCACTTCTTGACATGCCAAAATAGGACACACATTGCCACGAATACTCAGTTATAGCAGTTAAAAGCCTCAGAGCAGTGCGAAATTTCGATTTGGATGAAGTTCTGAGGCATCTGTCAAAAGGAAGAAAAAAATAGAGTGAAAGAAATATCAAGTTATTAGAATATGAACACAACTAACCAACAATATAATGCCTGCCTCAAGTCCTGTTCTGTGGCTTCTTCCATAAGACCCCAATTTTTTTCAGCATGTTTCCGTTCTTCTTCTTTAGCAGATCGTAGTCGATATCTCCAGAGAAAGGAGAGACGAACTTGGTGGGACTGTAGTTGCTGTCCAGTGATCCAGTTCTCTCCATCATCTTACCGTTATTTCCTGAAGCAAGTATGGCTACAGCAGCCTCTGCAGCCTTCCTCCACTGATCAGACTGAACTTTCAGCCTTCTCAGCTCTGCTTCCAGTTCAGAATTAGCAGCTTGTGCAGCTTCAAGTTGCTCCGTTACCCTTGCCGCCCATTTATTGCTTTTATCAGCCTCCTCCATCACAGTCTCAAGCTTTGCAAGAGCCTCTCGTTCAGCTGTACTTATTGCTTCTACATATACATGTGCATGCTCACTTGCTTTGCCCCATTCCAGTTCCCTTCTCCCAAGTTGTAGTTTCAAATTTCTGCTTTCTTCCAGTGCATTCTGCAACTCAGTTTCCTTATCCACTAAACTTGCCTTCAGACAACAAACGTTTTCATTCAATTTTTTAAGCTCATTCTCAAGTTCTGATTCTTTTTGGTTTGATCTGCTCTTCATAAACTTCATATTCAATGCTTCATTCTCTTCCGAAATGCCTTGTAATTCAGTTTCCTTGTCCATAAGTTCTGCCTTCAACTCTTCGATATCAGCTTTGGCTTGCTTCAATTCTGACTCCAATTCAGCCTCCCTTTCGGCAGAACCAGATTTTATCTCCTCCAGCAGTTCATAAGCACTTCTCAGTTGAACTGTGCTGTGTATTTGCTCTTGATGGCCTTTGATCTCAGCAGCTTCAAGAGCAGATTTTAATTGTTCTACTTCAGATTTCAAAGAACAAACCTCTGCTTTCAGCAGATTTGCTTCTGCTAACCTTTCATTTTCATGAATATCATGGTCAGCATTATAATTGCCTACAAGAGCTGGAGAATGATTGTCGCTAACTTCACGAAGGTCTGTTTCTAGTTTGCTCACGAGTTGTTCAAGTACATTCACACGTGTCCTTGACTGGTCCAACTCTGAGGCCACCATTTTGTAGGATTCTGTGGATTTCAAACCATCAGACCTAAGTGCCTCCACACACTTCTTTGCAGCTTCTAGTTGCAGAAGAGTTTCGTTAGCAAATGCTTGGGCCTGGGCCTCAGATTCTTTGCTGTATTTAAGTTGCTTTTTCATATTCTCTACAAGGGAAAGTGTATCCATCAGGTTTTCTTTCAGAATCTGGATCTCCTCATCTTCAGACTTTGAGTTTTTGTTCTGTGCAGCCTCAGAATCAAAAACTGTGTCAAGCTGAGATTTAAGCCACTCTATCTCACTCATTGCAGAGGCCAAGGCAGCTAAGTCGACAGAATGTTGCTGCCGGACAGACTCTTGCTCCGACTGCCATGTTTGATCCTTTTCTTTCGAGATATTCTGCACCTCAATTACACAAACCTCCTCAGAAGAAGACAATTCCTTGAGCTGTTTCTGCGACTCTTCTAGCTTCGCAAAAGCGTCTACAAGTTGCTTCTTGTACTCCTCTGCATCTTCCAGAGCTTGCTTTTTCAATAATTCTGAAGAACTTAACTGGTCCTTTACCTGCTTCAGTTCCTCCTGAAGCTTAGAAACCCGAGTTTCTAATTCTGAAATTTTGCTTGGGCGCTTCTTCTGGTGCAACAATCAAAATTAATGTCTTAATATTTCATTTAAAATGCAAAACTCCTAGTTTAATGACTGCGCTCAAGAATAATATTTCTTTGCCGTGTTCTGTACATATATGTGCATACCAACAAATAAAAGGAATGAAAGTACATATTCCATGTTTATAAATAACAAAAACTGTAAGATTAGATTTGTCCAATTGTGTTGCGAGACAAAAATAAACTTAATGAAAAGCTTTTACAATAAATTTGTGTTGGAGAATCCCGATTAGTTAGGAGAAGATTAATCCTAATTGATTCTGTCCTTGTACAAAGCTGTATTGTAGGC
>JANITX010000009.1:5499782-5512810 GCA_027564395.1 Erythroxylum ulei
TTCTGTATTGTACGAAATATACAAGAAACGAGATTACAATAAATAGATCAATGTTTTCATCCCAAAATTCTTATATTGTTAACAATTTGGACTGCAATGAGTCCTACAAGGATACAAGACCATCCTTGGCACTGTAGAGTTCCAAGTTCAGATAGAACTGCAAGGGTCCGTATATTTATTAATAAGTCAATAACTAAGGGGAGAAGAAACAAGCATACCCCAATATCAGTTAACATATTGAGGTTTTACAAGGATCTTAGATAAGGGATCTAGATGGAAAATTTTTTGATGAACCAAATACTAAATGGTTTCCAGGAAATTGATAATAAAAAGATTCGGCATTTTGGCAATATAATAACCTACCTCGGGTACAGGGCTTCTTGGTGACCTGCGTTCAGTGACTTTGGGGCTTCTCTCTCTTGGTGTTCTAGACTGATTAGTTGAAGATGTAGCGTCTAGTCCAGTTGTTTTCAGCTGTCTCACAGCTCGAGCACTGCCCTTTTGATGTACTTCTGAGGAGCCACTTCTGCCAGCAAAAGAAGAAATTTACAACTTGGACTTCAGGGGAATTTCAGACTTCTCGCTACCATAAACATCAAACTCTCAGAAACTTAAAAGACTCAAGCTTGGACCTAGTTTTGGAATTTGAAAACTGATATTAGATGATAACTACTAGATAGAGCACCCAAAAAAAAAAAAAACTTGACTTTGGAGGTCTGTCTCTTAATTGAAAAGGCAAAGTAATGGATGTCACAGAATCGAATCAACGAGCACAATAATAGGCCCCAGCACAGTTTGAGATTAATGCAGGAGACAGAGGACAAAATGGAAAGAATCTTCCCACATGCCAAAAAACAAATTTGCGATTTAAGGAGTAGAGAGACTCCACCACATGAAATGGATAGTGAAATATGTATGCAAAGCTAAGACAAACTCAAACAAAAACTAGAAGTAAAGCCTCGAAAACAAAAATAAACAGAAGGAACTTAACCAACCAAAACGAAAGCTGTAGAACTATCCTACACCTAGCAGTTAGATAAAAGCCCTGAACTTACCTCCTTTATTGTAATGAGAGAACAACGAAACTTAAGGGTTAGAGTGTGCAGCTAGTCGGAGGAAGTGCAACAATAAAATACAAAGAAAATAAACAAGAACCGTGGAGTAGAAGTAAACTGAGTTCACAATCCAAGAGGCACAAGAAATTACCTTCCTTTTGGAGTCTGCATAATTCAATTCTCCTTAAAGGTATAAGGTAAAATATGGAGTTAATGTAAGCTTTTCACTGTTTCTTCAATGCTCCCTGACCCACAAGACCTGCAACAAACAAGAAATATTGCAAACGGAGGGCAAGAGAATCCAATGTGGACGTGTATGGAGAAATAAATGATATCACGAAGAGTAACCAGCTGCTTCTTATCATCACATACGCAGAAGCAATAAAAGCATAACATTTACTGAATTCTGACCATTCACGTAACGGTATCACACTGGAAAGTCAGAAAGCACAAACAGGTTTCGATTTGCTAAGAAATACCAGGCAGACTTCACCCTTTTCCTCTGCTCATTGAATGATACAAGCCTACAACCGTTCCTAAAGCTACAGAATTTTACACGGATAACCCTACGACGTACAACCAGTTGATTCAAAGACGGTAAGGGCAGATATGTAACTAGAAGGGCAGAACAGGTGAAGTCCTACAATCTTGCCGTGAAATCAGGGACCATTATGTTAATAAGTGGGGTTTGATGAGTAACTTTGAAGTTGTTTTAGGGAAACACTCTCATTTTGTCTGGAGAGAAAAGCCAAAGACCGACTGTGATTTATTGATTGCACATTCTCAATGTAAGAGATGAGGTCTATCTTCAGGGAATATTTTTCCAAGAGGCAAACAGGGAGATGTAAAGCAGACCTAGTAAGAAAATATTTAAACACAAAAATATGTATCAGTCTTTAGCAGATACATTTAGCTTTTCAGGCTCTCTCCTTTTCAACTTTTAGTCACTATACTGAAAGACTACTGAAAAAGCTTCAAGATTCAAGCTTTTCCAACTCAATCAATCAAAGTTTGTATGCAATACATCAACGTTAGATAAAGACAATCTGGACACTGTAAACTTGAAGCAAAAGAACTTCAAAAAGAATATCATTGCCATTAGAAAGGATAAAATAAAAACAGGAAACCAAATTGCAAAACAGCAAAAGAAACCATTTAAATAAGTATTTTGGAAAAGGACTAACTTTATCCTGCTGGGTTCCCGAGAAACATGTGGAAAATTGGATAATTTCTGAGAATGCTGTTTTAATGCTGGGTAAGCTTAAAAATCATTTTTAAAAGCTTCCACATTCTCCTGGAACTGGAAAACAAGTTCTTTCCATAAATATCTTCTTCCACGTCCTCAGTAGACAAACACTGGAACAGAAAAAGAATAGGAATGGAGCATGCTGCAGTAACTCGAGAGCATAGCTCACCTTGTACACAGGTTAGAGTACTAGGAAGCAAGACAGAAAAAGCTAAAGCCTGGCAAATTGATGAGAAACAAAGGCAGAGAAAGAGGAATAGAAGCTTAAAAGATGCGTTTTTTCAGGTAGCGGTCAAATGGACAGTTGAGTAAGCTAGCTTCTTGTTTCTTGGGCCTTCAAGCTTTTATCAATTGTTCGGAAGTCAATTGGGAGTAGGAATCTCACGTTCAAAAGAAATAAAGTTAATTAGTGAATGACATATAAATGAAAAGGATTTATAAACCTAATACTTTAAAGTTTTGGGTTTAAGTGTGGTGTCAAAGCTCACAAATATGTTTCATCATTAGGTTTATGGTGTAAGTCTTTCATGTAAGTGGGCTCTCCAGTTCTAACAAGTGGTATCAGAACCGATAATTCGGCAAAGAACGAGTATGAAGATGGTGGTCAGAAGAAGAGCAAGGAGATTCCTGGTGAGCTTAGACCAGTAAAGTAGAAGGGTTCTTAATGACACCATATACTCAAGTTACTAAGTAAAAAGGCTTTCATTCAAGGGAAAGTTTAAGCCCAATGTAAAAGTTCACATTTGAGGGGGAGATTGTTGGGAAGTCAAGTGTGAGTAGGAATCTTACATTGAAAAAAAAAGAAGCTAGTAAATGACATATAAATAAAAAAGACCTATAAATTTAATGCTTTAAAATTTTAAGTTAAAGTATGGTGTCAAACCCTACAAATACATTTCGTCATTGTGTCCATAATATAAATCTCCCGTATAAGTAGGCTCCCAATTCTAACACTTATCACATAATGGAGTTTTCCCGAATCACTAATTTGTTCGTTTTCCTCGCTGACAGTGAGAAAACAAACGGAGAGACGTGACAACGTACAGCTTTGTCGTTTCAGGAGATGTAAGATTCGGACAGTTTAGCCGTTTAATAAATCGTAAGTTCGATTTATCATGAAGCCAAAAACGTTTAATTATGTCAACTTATCAAATATCTTTGTCAGGAAGTGTCACTATCAAGTTAATGAGGGGAGCGTTGCCGTCTAATCATAGCTCGACATATTCATTACTGTTATAATTTAAGGGTAGTATGATTTCAGATTTTTGTGTACTTGTCACGTTTTATAAAGGTCTATTCATTAGTAAATAAGATATAAAAATTGAATAGATAGATGCAACTGAAGGAGGGGCTAGTGAGATATGTAAATGCAACAACCGCGAGATTCTGTGAAGTCATGTATTTGATCTTCCCTTCACAACCAACAAAACCACACCTATTCCTTGGTTTTGCCCATGTCATTCCTCGCAACCTTTGTTTCACTCTTGGTGTCGCAAACCAACTGCATGAAGTAAAATAAGATTCGGCCCTGCTTAGCTTAATGGACCCTGAAATGGCTTAGTCTCAGAATAAAAAGAAAAAGAAATGGTATGAGCTCATAAATTGAGCCCGATCAGTGAATCTAACTTGCAACTTTAATGTCATGCTTGGCCCATTCTGAATTACTGCAAAACGTTGTCAGTTCTTGTATGATGGTAGATATAACTTCTTCAAACATGAAAGCTGTTTTTTTATGAGTCTAAATTTTCTGTCTAATTTTACTCTGTCTTATAAAATTTTAGTCATTTATTTTGCGAGCCTCACGCGGGCTTCATGCGAGACCCACATAAATAAATAGCTAAGATTTATTGGATACAATAAGATATCATAATATTGGACAGAAGATCTGAACTCATCTTTTATTTCTTCAAAACTCACATAAATAAAAAGCTAAGATGCGATGGACAGAGTTGGTACTGAATTATTAAGACAGAGGATCAGCCCGTCTTTTATACATACACACACGCAATCTCAACGGTTAAAGTTAAGACAACCTCAAGCCGTTAAAAGGGACGACAGATTTACTTAATTATTGCTCGGTAATGATTTCGTTTCTTCAACGTTATAATTAAATTCAGAATAATACGTGTGGTTTAACGTTGAAATTGTGTTGTTTGGGAGTCCTATTCCACGCTACAAGAAAGTGGAGGAAGAATTTTAAGCCGGCGACCGACTTTGCTCGATTTTGTATTTTTGTAACACATGTCGAAGTTTTGGCCCACCAACACACATACACATCAATCACCTTTTATGGTTAGTCCTGGACGCATTTGGTTTAGGATAAGAACTACGAGATGAGAAATACATGTCGTTTACGCACTTTGTTGGTTTAAATAGTAAAACATAGGGTTGGAGATTATAGTGCTCGTAAAACTCAAATTTGATTATCTAAAATTCCTTCATTACTCAACATAAACTATGATAATGAAAAAGATAAAGAATTAAATATTGGATAATTTTGTTATTTTCTATAAAGTGGATAACTATTAATTACATTTTTTATTTTTAAATAAATTATCGATTAAGTTACGTAATTTGATTCGGATAAAAATAATAAAGTGACTCAATAGATGATCTAGATTAATAGGTCGAAGTCTGGGTGAAAAATAGATGACAATTAGTGTAGATCGGACCGATATCGACCTCGTGATAAGAAAGCCCTATATGAAAGCTATATAAAGATTAAGGTCTCTTGCAGTTGTTCATATCAATCGTAAGTATAAGAAATCTCTAACCCGTTAAAAGAGTTTATGTATTGAGAAAACTATATAAAACTTAAATCACGTGTTGATAAATACTTTTTATAAAAAGTTCCGAGAGATTCGTGATCGTTTGGAGTTTGGAATCAGTATCGGAATCAAAGATGGAACCGAAATCAAGTATTTTATATTATTTTCGTTTTTAATCTTTTCATATTGATCCTGAGTATATAATAAGGTTTGTATTACGTATTACATTGAAAATTGTTAATTTTAAAAATATTGAATAATTCAATATAAGTTATATTAACATTTAATTGACAGGAGTGAACAATATTTAGAAGGATTGTGTTTATTTGTTTTCTTTAACATAATCTTTAAACTCTTACAATATCACCTATTATTTAGTTTTTTAAATAATAATTTAAATATAATTGTTTGTTTTTAAAAGTTCTATAATTAATTAAAATTTTTAAAATATATTTATCTAATAATTTGTTGCAATGATCAACTTACACGTTTCCTATTATCGGAATAACCATGAAGTCTATATTATAACATAAAAATATCTACTCAGAATCTTCTCTAAATTATTATAAAAAATGAATAAATGATTAAGAGTGCATCATAGAGATTTCAAAGGCAAGTCAAAGAATAGAGCAAGATCAAGACCTTTTGCATATTGGAACCAATATCTTATTGACACGTCATCGTGTTCACATGGGGACGAACACTTCGAATCAATGCCTCCCGCTATGAACCGCAGGTAAACACTTAACTACCCATGCAACCACCCTCTTTAATCGACACATAGGCAGTCTCAAGGGCACAACTGCCATTCCTCCAATCTCTCCCCTCCATAAATGGAACTTACCTAGCAACGAAACCACAAAACCTCAAAGAAGAAGAAAGAAGGGAAAGAGAAACGCAAACACGACCATATCAATAATACATACAGAGAAAAAGCATCATGAGAACCAGCAACCACTTGATAGGCTTACTAAACTTCATAACCTTCTTACTCTCCTTGCCAATCCTAGGAGGTGGTATATGGCTGAGCAGCAGAGCCAACAACACAGACTGTCTTAAGTTCTTACAGTGGCCATTGATCATCATCGGTGTCTCAATCATGGTCATTTCTTTAGCAGGTTTCGCTGGCGCGTGTTACAGAAACACCTTCTTAATGTGGCTTTACCTCTTTGTCACCTTCTTCATCATCGCCGCACTTATCGGGTTCATCATCTTTGCTTATTCTGTCACCGATAAAGGGTCAGGTCGGCCAGTTCCCAACAAAGCTTACTTCGACTACTATCTGCAGGATTACTCTGGGTGGTTAGAGGAGCGTGTTGCTAGTGCTAGTTACTGGAGTAAGATTAGCTCATGTATAAGAGACTCCAAGGTTTGTTCTAAGATGGGAAGGACTGTTAATGGTGTCCCTGAGACTGCTGACATGTTTTATAGGAGGAGGCTTAGTCCTATTGAGGTATGTATCGATCTAACCCTTCACTTTTATTTCGGCTTTTTGATGGGAGACGAGAATCTGCAAGTTAAGTTCAAAAACCAGTTAGTTTAGTTATATCTCAAGATTTTAAACTGCTTCTGGTTTCCTATTATTTGTCATAGCTATTTTAGGTTAGACCTAATCCAGAAAAGATTAAACTAAAAAGTTTTGGTACCAAGATCCCAAATTGCTTGGGGTGGTACTAAAGTAAAAGGGTTATAGGAAAAGCAAAGAAGAGGGAAAGCTTGAATTACAAAACTCAAATCCCTTTTCGGTATCTCTGATTACCTTTCTTTTTAGGTTATAGGAAAATCAAAGAAGAGGGAAAGTTTGAATTACAAAACTCAAATCCCTTTTTGGTATCTTTGATTACCATTCTTTTTACACTTCTGTTTAGTAACTTGGAAAGTGAATGTATATTCTGATTCAAAACCTTTCTAAAGGACCTTCATGTCAACCACAAAAATATGAATCCTTTTTTTCTGGGGACAAAGAGGGTCTTAACTCATGGCACAAATAATTGGTATTTGGTAGGGGCATGGGGACATTATGGTGTGTAGACTCTAGAGGTTCCTTGGCAATAAAAAAGGTGCCATTCCGGTCCTATCTTTCGATAATGACCAAAGCCCAACATGTCCCAGAAAGGAGAGTAGTTACCTTGTTTAATCAAGTTGATGTTTCTGAACCTTTTAAACTTTTATAATTGACAATAATATTATTCATCTCTCTGTTTAATATCTAGTGGGCCCTCATAACATTCCAATTTCCTACCCACTATCACATGATCTCAATTTGATACCTTTTGGACCACAGTGGACGGCGGTCTCCGGTCCCACTTGACAAGTGCTAAACCATTTCTCGTATGAAAAAAATGAGAATCAGGTGTACGTGTCTATTTGTACTTTAGACAGTTTTGTTACAACAAAGGATGATGCTTCTTGTAGTCGGTCCGCAACTAGAAAGCTGGGTGTTACTGGACTGTTTACTTAGTTACTTCCATGGTTCTTATTGCATCCTTGAATGCTAACAAAGTTATTTAATGTGTAGTCTGGCTGCTGCAAGCCACCTACGGAGTGTGAATTCACATATGTGAACGAGACAGTGTGGACATCAGGAGGAGGGGCTGCTTCTAATACAGACTGCAGCAGCTGGAACAACGATCAAGGGCTCCTCTGCTATTCCTGTAACTCTTGCAAGGCTGGTGTTCTGGGGAGCCTGAGGAAGAGTTGGAGAAAGGTGTCAGTGATAAACATCGTCGTACTTATAATCCTAGTCATTGCTTATGTAATTGGCTGTGCGGCTTTCAGGAACAATCGCCGAATAGACAACGATGAACCCTACGGTCAAGCAAGAATGACCAAAGAACATCCAAGTAGGATCCAGATATAAATGATGTATTAATGTAAAGAAGACAGTGCCTGGACCTGCATGTTTAGTTTGCCCAGCCCAACCATGTATTGTATGCTTTTGTCTTGTTTCTTAAATTTTCCAAGATTGGTTTCCTCTGGACATTTTTGTTCTTGTAAACATTAATCTTTCTTTCTAATTATACGATCTCTATTAAAGGTAATTTCAATCGCAATTGTCGGAAATCATCAATGTCATAACGTTTCGTTGTAAATTACTTTACTAAGGTAACTGGTTTATCACGAATTCAAATTAGAGACTGCATCAAGAAATTTTGAGGAATTCCCTCAAAAAATGCTGCAAGCATAACTATAATACAGTAATATACCAAAAAATTGGAGTTTTTCTATAAAACTACATCCAGATGCGCTCTGAAGAATCACAACTTTAATCATGTTACACTCGTTCTGTCCAATGCATATGCCTCAAGAATTGAATTCCAATTATCCACAAGTGGTTCTTCTTAGGTTTAAGCAGACACCTCTATCTCCTCAACGTCATCGTTGTCAATCGAAGTTGGCTTTACAACTTTCTGTTTCCAAACACCGTGTGTGTGTCAGTTCAAACATTTGCTTGAAAGACAGTTAGTGAGTCAAATTAACTCCATTGACATGTAAGAAATAGATTAGGATCTGCATCTGGACCACAAAACCACCAAAGGCCCTTTCCATAGATAGTTAGAAACAAGAAAACAGTAAGGGCAATAAAGTAACACTCCACGTACTAAACTCTGCCTTAATTTCCTGTTAGTTGAACTTGGAATCCCAAGTCCAATTTAACATCTTTAAAAATAAAGTGATGTTCCTAGAGTGTTGGGATTCCAAGGCCTTACCTTTTTTAATTTAGAGCTGCTTAGTAATTCAAGTTCACGAACTTCTTGTACAGTCATCCCACACCATTCATCAATCCAAGCTAAACAGTTTCGATTACTCTCTACAAAGAGGGCCTTTTCACCCTGTAGAAGTTAATGTAAAAAGAGTTACTTATCATTGAATGGATAACCATGAGCGAGTACATAGAGTACTAGTCAAAGACATCTCCTTTATTGCAAAGCTTCTATCGTGCACTTTTAGAAGCCTAAGATCTATGTGATATCGGCTTTCCAATCCATGTAGTTAAAAGCAAACACTTCCAAGAAAAAAGATGTGTGATTAGGACTTACAGCTATTAAAGCTTGCTCAAGGCGAGAACCAAAACCCCAGTATGGTGCATCTATTATCACCAATTTATATGCTGTCATGACAGGGTTGCATCTATCCTGCATAAATTTAGTTCCAAAATTAATCATCAGAGGTTAAGAAATACGGCTAAAGAGGGAACTTCATTATTTTGGTATAATAGACATATCCAGCGCCAAGTGATGACTGAAATGTTGACTGTCTTTACACGCACCATCATTTTTAATAGGTTGGAAATGTAACAGTTAACCTTCACTTCACTCGAAAACAATAAGAGATCTGGAGAGCTGATTACAGATGTGCAAAGATTAGGAATTACTCCAGTTTTCACTTCAAAGAGGAAGAAATGAGATAAGGGGATTAGTGGTCGATTTCTAAAGGATTCATGAAGAGAGAGTGATATAGTGATCAGCTTCTTCCTTTATTGGCATGTTCAGTTACAAGTAAAGATGATACGAACCTGCCATCCATCCAAAAGTGGGCCGCGACCACTTTTTGCAGATTTGAACTTGGAGAAGTCCATATTGTTGTTTCCAATAACATAGCTCCAATAGTCTGTTGAAGGTGAAGCTATGTCAATATATTCAACCTCTCGTGCTGCAAGTTGTTCTTCACTTAAACCATGCACCTGATTTGCCAAGATTCAAAGTTTAGAGAATTCCAAGGAAACCAATAGCATGTAAATGCGGCATGGTTTCATCACCAATATGAAAAAATTCACTCATTAGGCTCCAATTTAGATTGGTAAATTGTGACTAGAAATATGAACTCTGAACAAACTTACATTTTCTGAATGCCCATTATCCGCCTTGTGAATAGTTTCAAGGGTAAGAGAAAACTTGGTGAAGTAAGGGCACTGCAGAAATACAGATAAATGAGTGTTATTTGACATTTTTAACGAAAGATATCTATTTATTAGTCTGTAAGAGATGAGTTAATACCTTCATGACTGGCAGCATCACATCCATTAGCAGTGATCAAGAAACAAAGACATCAGTATCGTTAACTGATCAAATCTCAAGAAAGTCACTAATATGAAGGGAACAGTATTGCAGAATTAAATTGGAAAACCTGTTTTGCATCTGGGGTATGCATTCCAAGCTTCTTCTTGCATGATGAGAGCATCTGTTGGTGCAAAACTGGCAAGCCAAACAGGTGCTTTGCTGAAAGTTTTTAACAAAACTGCGTTACTAACTCAAGTACCAAAATCTAAGTCAATTGAACATAAGAATTTAAAAGAAGAACTAAAAGTCAAAATGTCATGAATCATCCTATGATCAATATGCTCGGTGATGTCACAGAGTAATCACATGCATTCTCTGAACTAGGGTCGTGTAGTTCTGGAAGTGAAGCTCATAAATGTAGCACCATTTTTGGCAATAAAACCCAGAAAAGGGGCGATGAATATATAAAAATGACAATGGAGGCTCACTCCAATAAAAGATGAAATTGTAGATTGAATGACATGCTTGAAAGAGGGCAATTCAACCAAAACCAACTCACCATCCCTCCAATGAATCATAAGTGCTAATTACTAAATTCAACGACAACAACCTAGTGAAAGTCCCACCGATATGTGGGTTCTGGAAAAGTTCAGTATTATGCAGCCTTACACTAATTGGTAGAGAGGCTATTTCCGAAGGAAATTACTAAATTCATTATCAGAAATTGCCTTAACACGTGTGACATTTAGCTTGTGTACAGTTTATAGGAGTCGAGCATAGCATATATGAACACACAGATAAACGGCCAGAAAACAACTTGAAAGAAAATGATCAAGTACCTTTGGAATCGATAAACCTTGGATGTATACTGGCACTTTCCAAATTCCTCATCTTCAATCAGCTTGTTCTCCAAAACTTCAACGCCCTCAGTACTAGTGGTATTCTCTTGTTGCATCCTCATGTTGGTATATCTCTGTCCCACCTGATACTGGATTCCAAAATTCACGAACTTTTGTTATGACTTGAAGTTAGATTTCTGCAATTTTACAAATTCTAAGCAATCCATCTGGCACATACCTCTTCCAATGACAAGGGCATGACAATTCGACTTCATAAAAATAATCCCCAGGAAAAGTTCACGAGTTAAGGCAAAATCGAAGCATAAAACACAGAATTCTCAAGTGAGGTAACGCAACAACAAGATTTCTAATTAAGAAGTAGCATTTACAGGAAACAGACCTAAAAAGAGTTAAGTTGAGAGAAAATGTCACAGCCACTAGATGATACACTGAAGGTCACAGAGCAATCACAAATTGATCACATTCCCATTCCAAGCATATAGACAACAATACGTCAACCATTACGCAAAACGCGTAAGATTATTTATCCTGTCAGAGACTTTATGTTGAAACAAAATCATGAAGTTGAAGATTTGAAGTATTACTCAAAAGGGTCTCCTCAAAACAGAGAGTTGAAATAACTCTTGAGTGAAAAATTCAAGAAACAAAGAGAACGAGGCAAAAGGGAGGGGAAAAAAACAAAGCAAGATACAAAAGCCGTCCGTGAAATTGTGCCTTTTGATCTCATTTTACATGGCACCATAACAGAAGAACATAAATTCCAAAAGCAAAAATTAAAAACTTCAAGGTATGCAACAGGATACAACTCCTTGACCTGAACCATATTTAGCGAACAGGAAGCTCTTTCTTCAGGCAGGTGCAGAGCCAAGAACAAGAACAGGTATGAAACTCAAGAGAAAAAGAGATAATGCGAATAAGAAGAGGAAGAAGCGTAGAGAAAGTCAAAAGGACAAGTGGAATGATCCTAAGAGCACATGGTAGTGGTGATATTAATATGATGAGGTTTGGGTTGGCTTCGTTTGGCTTTACAGGTTGGTTTCGTCTGCTGGATAGATATTCATATTCCCACGCAGGTGGCTGCTTCCTCTGTAAAAGAAACGTCTTTCGCTTGACTTTGACTTGCAATGAGATTTCTTATTTTTTTTGGTGACTGCCGCACATTTTTACACGGCGTCGTTTTTATTCTTCTCTTAATGTTTTCTCTCGTCAACCCGCCGGCGTTATTCAAACTTCAAGACTTCAAAATTAAGTTAGACGCGCAACGAAATTTCAACGCTTAGACGGGCTGGACACCAGCAGCCCACCACAAGGTCTCCAGCGGTACGTTTCGGCCGAGAGACAAAAGTCTCGTGACTTAGGAAGCCCAAGTGCCACTTTCAACCAATGCTGTCGAAGTTAGATGCATCTACTCCAGGTCGGCGACTTGAAATCCGACCCAATCAAAAAGAATTTAAACCTATCCAACTCGATCCAAACTTTAATTTAAAAGTTCAACTGCATTAGTAATGAAAGGTATTTTCAGATTTGGTTGGGTCGGTCGTGCTAGGCCCAGATCTAGCTCTAGTGTGGCATGTAGGCCGATCGACCCATCCCCAAGATGATGAGCTAAGCCCGACAGGTATTCACTTTATAAGTTCACTACTTCATCATGACGCAGGTATGACACAAAAAAATTCTAATACTCTCTAATCTCAGCCACAAAAACCATTACCAAAGAACTAATTTAGGCATCGGAGGGGCCGACCAGCGATCAACCCCCGGTGTGCCTTCTATTGTTTTTGCAGGTATCTCCTAGCTGAATTTAACTGAGCTCATGGATCCAAACAACGGCGTCCAGCCTCAGCAAAATCAGATCGAACCAGTTGGCGCCCACCGTGGGGCCGGGCGTCAGGGCACCACGTCCAGAAGCACTCAGATAAGTCAGGCGGCAGCAACAAGTCCGGATGTAGCCGCTGTCGCGGCACTTGCATTACAACAAATAGGCTTGCGATTACCTGCCGCCCTTCCACCGACGCATCATGATCCCCAGATCCGTCCTCCACCCATCACCCAAAACCCTAGCACAGACGAGCTACCCCCATTAAACCCAAATAACCAAA
>JANITX010000009.1:5586531-5600714 GCA_027564395.1 Erythroxylum ulei
CTTGTTTCAAAAGTCACATTGTAGGTTTTTAGCAACTTTCCATAAGGGTAGTTTTTGTGTGTTCTGGTTTGAGGCAAGTTCTGGACTGATATGGATTAAGTAGTCTTCCTGGAAGTTGTAGAGGAAATTCATAGCTTTCCAATGAGGTATAGCATGCCATTTGCGGATGTGAAAATTAGAAGATATGAATTTTTGAAATTTGAATGTTGTCTAGGAAAAAAATTACAGGACAAAAACTTTGATTAGAATTTTGACCCTCATAGAGGTGGAAATTGTTCTTGGAGTCTTCATAAGAGTTGTAAGTTATGTTTTTATCTTTCCATTGATATAAAGTAGGACATTTTTGGATAATGGAGTGAAAAGATATGATTTTTGGAAGTTCTGGCACTGTTTAGGATGACATTTTTTGGACAGCCAACTTGAAATGAAATTTTGACCCTTTTTGAGGTTGTTTTGGTTTATAAGTTCTTCATCAAAATTGTAGAGCTTTTTGTTAGCTTTCCATTGATACTAACCTTGTCAAATTTGGAGTTCTAGGAAAAAAGATATAGATTTTTGAAGTTCAGTAGTTAATAAGAAAAAAAAATCAAAGCCAGCTGGCTCGCAATCGCGAGCCGGCTAGCGAGCCGTCGCGTATGCGACGCGGCTCGTCGGCTCAACTGGCCTTCCTTCACCTTTTTGCTTATAACTTTTTTGTCCGACCTCTGATTGACCCGATTTTTAAAGCGTTTGTTTTCTAAGACATTCCTCTACCTCTCCATAAAAATTCATAGGCTTTGATATTAATTTGAAAAAAATGGATTGAATCACAGTGAGAGGATCATTTATAAGAGCATAAGTTGGATATTTTTCAGAACATGCTTCAGTATTTTGGCAATATCTTGATCTGTAGAGCTCCGATTGAGTTGGTTTTTATTTCAAATTAAACTAGAGACACGGAGCTATAACTCATCTGAAGGAATCAATTTTCAATTTGGGCCCTAATACTTTCAATTTCCGAAGTGAAGTTGGGTATAGTATTCAGTCTTGGTTTATTTTTAGCCTAACAGTATTCTGAACCAAATTGAGCGTTTTTGGTGTCGTTAGAATTGTAAGACAATGGGGAACAAGTGTTGTGAAGAAGTCTTATTGAAATTCCTTTATAAGCTATCCCAAAATCTGTTTGGAAGTAAGTGAGATGAGTTCGTTTTTAAGGTTTGACTTGGTGTGGGCACACCAACCTTGTGGGATGCGCGCCTAGATGTCACATAGGACGTCAGCACGTGACTCGCAAGGGCGGGGTCCCAACAATTCTAATTATGAATTATAATTATAATTTTTAATTATTACCGACTTATTTGGGAACTTAATGGCTCTCACATAAAGAATGGGTTGAAGAGAACAAAGTTATTTTAATCAAGTTGGACTTGATTGGAAAACTTGAGAAACTTTATGATTAAATATGAGATATTTAATAACTAAGGATTAATATGACATGTTGGATCTTATTTGATCATAATTTGTATCTTATTAGAATTATTTGTAATTCTAATTAAAGTTTAATTAAAATTAAAATTTAATTGAAATTAAATTATTAAAACGCCCAGCTTATTATAAATAGAATTAAGCTCTATGAACCTAGTACTTCTTGCTTAACCCTCTCTATAAGAGTTACAGAGTTTTCTCAACACATTCTGTGGATACCGTTAGAGGTCGCACATTTATGCAGCTACGGTGGATGAGACAAATTAATTTCAGAAATAGTTTGAGAGATACGACAAGAATATGATCAAGCTTCAGAATAAGATATAAATTTAGATTCAGGCTTTATTATTATTTATGTGTTAATCATTTTATAAAATTAAATTGATCTTGATTTTTGATTTTTGGAAAAACAATTTGTGAAAATTTTTCGTAATTATTCCGCTTCGGTCAGGATCGAATCTTGTCCCGATTTCTCAATAGATACCAAAGAAGGGTTTTTTAGGAAGCCTGGGGACAAATTGGACTGGAGTATATACAACTAAGACATCATATCTCAAGCCAAAACCTTGAGGCATTGGGTAATGAGTTCTATCTTTGTATATAACTCACTTTATCCATATGTTTATTTCCGATGTGGGATGACTCCACTTATGACTTTCCAACATCTCCCCCTCATAAGTGAATCTATCTATATTGAACTAGCTTCTCCTTTATATTTATCATGCTTCGCCATCCTAGCTTTAATACCAATAAAGGATTTTTTAGAAAGCTTGGTAAGAAACTGAAATGGATCTAAATGAACTCATATATAACTAAGACATTATATCTCAACCCAAAACCTAAAGCACTGGATTATGAGTCCTATCTTTGTATATAACTCACTTTATCCATATATCTCTTTTCGATACATGATCACTTTATTTGTAAATTTCCAACAGATAGCCCTTAGGTTGTATTGTTGTCGCAGCTCTACTTCTAATCGATGAGTCCAGTAAAAAAAAAAGCAACCTGCTACCATTTTGTAAATTGTAATGTGTGCATTAACAAAGTCTGAAGCTCCCTTTGGTACTCCTCCATCGTCCTAAACTATTTCAAGTTACCTCATTCACTGAATGAGTTAAGATTCATGGGAGGTCAAAACCAAAGTTGACATTGTTCCTTGAAGGTTTTCCTATGTACACTCAGTTCCTCTTGCTCTACCTTAAAAGAATATGGTTGTGCCTCTCTATTAAGATGAAACACTACAACCCCATTATCTCTTCTTTCAAAATCTGTTAGCTCCCTGATTGAGCCCAAATTTACTATATAAATTGGCGACACTTTCATAGTTTTTAATATACTTTTTGACTCCTAATTCTTGATTATTGTGCTTAAATTAATCCTTCAGTGAGTACTTTTATTTTATGCAATTTGATAGTAAAAATTGTTACAAGTTGGTATTAATTGCACTATTAATTTTTCTGAGAACAATTGATACTGTAAATTGCTATTATTAATTGTAGGAACCTCAAGGAGAAGGGAGTCAATGTGCTAAAATGGAGCCAACAAGAGCAAAGGCGTTACAGGACGTTTGCCACGGTAAAGCAGACCTGTCGCCGCGGCGAAACATGAAGATTCTAGCTGAACTTTCGGGGAAAGTTCGTCGCGGCGAAGAATCCAGCAAAGAGCAAAAACCTTTCGGAATAAGTACGCCGCAACGAACTGTTGAAAACCTGAACCATATTTGAAAATTTCTCTCACTATTCGACCCAACCCACCGATCCATCACTTAAAAAACCTACTAAATTAGGTTACAAATGATCATCATCAATACAGAAGAAAAAAAAACACTCTACATCCACAGCTGACACTCATCTCTCTCACCCTCGACCTGCATCCATAACTTCTATCCATTTTTCATCGTCGACTTCATCATCTGCTACTGCCGCCATGGATGTTATCGGTGTGCTTACAGTCATAAGGGTTCTCGAAGTGATGCTCGGCTAAAGCACCATTTCCTTTTGAAGATATAGCGATGGCTTGAGTTCGATGGGCTTCAAAAGGGAGTAGTTTTTATATTGTCATGTTTAACTACATTGTAATGAACTCCCGAGTTATGATTTATACCTTGTAGTTAGATTTTCTTTATTAGAGTTTAATCAAGTGTTGAATAATGTATTGTGTTATGGATTTGTTTATATAGAACTTGGATGCTTAATATATAATGTCTCATATATGTCTTTTTGGAGATTGTGTTAACTCTCTTTTATCTACCTAGTTGTGTTTGATATTGAGATTATACTTGATCCAAATTGACTACTTACATTAGCTTATCCATTAACACACACTAAGATGCATTTAACAAGGTTTTGAGAAATGGAGTTCATTGATTAAAACTTTGGACTTAAAGAGTTCTTTAAGGTTCATCATTTAGAAACTTAGTGATTTTTGCTCCCAAAAAGATTTGTTTTAACTATGATAGCCAAAGCTCGTTTTCAAGAGGATTTTATCAATTTGATCATTGTTTAATTTTTTAATTTTCTTTCCCAAAAATCCAAAAAAATCTTTATACACTTTTCTTTCAATTAGTCAATTTAATTAAGTTTTACTAATGATCCAAAACCCCCTTTTTATCAATTTAGTTTGCATTTCTTGACAATTAAGCTAGCTTAGATCATTTGCACTAGGTTTCAATTAAGTGAGACGACCTGAGGTTGCACTCTATATTGCAATCTTTGGAATTAAATTTTTGATTCGGTATCTAAGGGAATAACCCAAAGACAAACCACGGATCACTCCCAAAGAATTGCTCTTTCTAGTAATTCCAAATAAGAGGGTCATCAACACGATCATAAGTGAGGTGTTCCAATTTAAAATAGCAATGAACGGTGCCTAAACTAGCTTACCTCATGCTCCTATCCGTGCTCCTATTTGAGTAGGTGTGGTTGCTACTACCAGCTTCTTCCAGTTGGTCTCATCCGCGCATAGCTCACAGAACCTCCTCAAAACTAACCCCCTGTTTGGATAGTGTCCCCGTCTCCGGGGACAGTGAACAAAACAGAATAATTCTGTCTCTATGTCCGTTTGGTTGAATGTTTCTCTGTCTCCGTCCCCTGTCTCCGGTGGACAGGAACAGAAATTTCTGTCCACCCCAAAACCGGAGGACAGAAATCAATTGTCCCTGTCCCCGGAACAAAAGACCTCTCTGTTTCTTTTTTACCCCTCTCGTCTAACTACTCCGTCTTTCTCTCATCATCTGCCCAGATACTCCTCCCTCGCACGCCCCCTTCCCTTCTTCCCAGATTTACGTTGCTCTCGCACGGTGGGATTTCGGATAGGTGAGGCTTTATTAGTTGCTTGGTTACTATCTGAAGACTGCATCTTCTTCTCAGTTCAAGTTCAGGCTTTCGGGTTCAAAGTCTATGTACGGTGTTAGAACCTTATAGTTTCTGTTTCTTTTTGTTCTTTTCTCTTTGTCATTCCATTTAGTGGCTATATACCTGACTAGAATGCGTCTGCTATTCTCAGTTAATCATGATTTTCGTTTGAATAAGCTGTTCTTTCGCAAAGAGATAGTGAAGATGAGCGGAGCAGGTAAGAAAGTGACGGATGTGGCGTTCAAGGCGTCGAAGAGCATCGATTGGGAAGGTATGGCGAAGCTTCTCGTCTCCGACGAGGCTCGCAAGGAGTTCGCCACTCTCCGCCGCACTTTCGACGAGGTTAACTCCCAGCTTCAAACCAAGTTCAGTCAGGTACTTCTTTTATTAACTCCCCTCTTGTTCTTTCTCTGTTAGGGTTTTCTCCATCTTCATTTCTAGATCTGACCCTCCACCTAATTATCCGTCTCGATACTCTGTTTGTTTAAGATGGTGTTGTTTGTTTCGATGCTCCTTTTTTTCTTTTTGAGTTTGAGATTTTTCATCTCTCTGTTGTTATTCTCTAATCTGAAGGACTAAAGAGAGTGATTTATAATTCCAAATCTTCCTTCCTAAGTTGTTTTTATTCGGTCTTTTATAAGTTCTTCCTCTGTTATTGATTGAGGATGTTCAATCATTTCTTTTTCGTTATAGAATTAAACGCGTCCTTGTAGAATTGCTATTGCCTGAATTGTCTATTTGTGATTGATGGTTGATCTTGTCGTGGATCATTTAGCCCGACATTGAAAGTTTGTGATGTTTTTCATTGCTTAAATTTCACGTCTGTTGCATTGAATATCGGTTTGTTTAGGTTCGTCTTAATACCTGAAATTCTTGTCATTGGACTTTAAAATGGTAGTATCTCAATCATCGAATCTGAATAGTTTCTGGTTCTACATTATGCAGGAACCTGAGCCTATAGATTGGGAGTATTACAGAAAAGGAATAGGTTCTAAACTAGTGGATATGTACAAGGAAGCATATGATAGTATGTCTTTATCATCATTGATCCGTCATAGCTCTTTCTCTTCATTAATCCTTCATAAGCATGTATTTGATGAAGCTTTTCTGCCTCTCATCTGTTGAAAATTCTATTTCTTTCATGCAATTGCTACTGTGTGGATAAAAGGTCTAGAAGTAGGGTCCTTTGATTGATGCCGGGGTCTAACTTTTGTCTGATTGTGGAGGACAAGGAAATTTTGGATTTTCTTCCAAATGATGGAGGCTTTCTGAAAATCGTTCCGTTGCTTTTGTCAGTCTTGTTTTCTGTATAAATGCAGTGCGTACTTAGACTTAGCTGACAATTTATTAGTTAGGAGGCAGAGGAAGGGAAGGGGATACGATCTTTCTTTAATTGGTAAATGAAAACAGTAGTAATATATAGAGCATTGTACAAGCTGATGCTTTATTGCATCCCTAGATATATGTTTTCTTCTTGTGCATGTTTCCAAAGGACGTAGCATACCAAGTGTTCATAGAAGTGTTACAATATTTAGCTAATACATATTTCACCTTTTGGTCCACGTACTATCTCCTGAAGAATAATCAGTGAGTCTTGTTTCCACAATATAGGACTGCAACGAAATAAATATTTTGAATATTTGCATGGTTTCATAATTGATGTGTATTGCATCTTAGGTCCTTGTTGACTATAGTGTGGATTTTATCCCTGCTGCCTATGAATTAAATCATTAGCACATTTAATATGATGCAACTTAAGGTATGGTTTGTTCCGTGTGCATTTTATGAAGGCCCTCTTTTTCTGACTTTACTTAATTAATTCAAAGCCGAAAAATCTTAGATGAACCCCACTATAACCTATAACAATTGAGGCTTTGTTGGTATGTATTCTGAATCGCAGAATCTACTTTCAGCTCCGCGGAGGATGAGTTGTAAACTTGCTTTCATTGGTTCTAATTCTGTGGTAGTTGAAGCTATATGAAGCTCAAGAGTAGTTAGGCATTGAATATGTCATTAGCGTTCTGAAAGATTTTCTACCTGCAATGGATGGAGCCTACAATGATTGGTGTATATGTACTGCACAAGTGACTTATGGGATAAAACCTTTGCAGTTTGACTTTTAATATAATGTTTGGTTTCTACAAAAGTTGTTATGTGATGGGGTTTATGCATTACATCATATACAAACTTATTCCTTCAGCAATCTAATCACCATTACAGATCAGTTTAATGTTTATGAGATGATATACTATAGGTATCAGCCAAATATAAGTTAGTTTATTATTGGACCATCTAAGTAAGTCCAAACTTTTGATCTACAGTTGGTGGAACTGAAGCAAGGAGAAGAACAATCTCTTACAAGAATCGGAAAGATTAGAGGAGGAGATTGCAGAAGTGCAAGAGCTAAAGGTGATATTGATGTTAATACAGTTTCTTGTTTTCATATTTGTTCTCTTTTTGTGGTTGATTTTGAAAGAGAATAGAAAATGAAAATGAAAAGCTGCGTAAAATATTCTCTATTATGTAACGATTTTCTCATGGGATCTTTTTTCTGTGACGACAGAAAAAGATCAGTACCATGACTGCTGATGAGTACTTTGAGCAGCATCCTGAGGTGAAGAAGAAGTTTGATGATGAAATCCGCAATGATTATTGGGGTTATTGATTTCATCTATGCGATATCTTTGAATCACCTCATAAATCATGCTTCATTGAATAAAATTGCCAATTTGTTTTGATTGCTTTGGTTCTTGGGATTATTTTCAAGAAAAACATGCCTGGAATTTTGAATCAGCACGAAGTAACTGACGAATCTCAGTTGGTGGATAACATTTCTGTCAAATACATGGATCTGAGTCATGAGCTTATTACCAATTTTCTCTTTATATTCTTCACTTGTATAGAATATTAGAATTCTCATATTACCTAGTGTGGCTGCTCCAATATTGGATCCCATAAATTGTGACACATGATAGGTTTTCGGCAATCTTTTTTACTTTGAGATGATAAATTTCAGACCATTGAAAGTACATTTAAAACATGCCATATTGCACTTAAACAAGGGACACATTCATCCTATAAATCCCAATTATTAACTTTGGGTTGATGATGGTGATAAGCTTAAAATCTGTTGAGTTGATAAATTTATTTCGACTCAAATCATCCACATGAAATGGTGAAAGGGGACTAACGGACTTAAAAAGTTTCATTCCTACTCGTTGAAGAAGATGATATTATGAATACAATAAATGTATGTCGGATTGGTAACAGGTTGAATCGAGTTTGGTAATTTTTTATTTTGGCCTTGGTTTTGTCTGAACCATTGAGTAAAAATAATAATATTATGATTATTTTATTAAAAATATATTTTTTAGTGTTATTAGTTTATATCTACTTATGTCATTTAATTTGAGCTGATTATTTTATATTTGAACTCAATTTAGAATTAGATGAGTTCAAAGCTTTACTTATTGGCTTGAATTTGAGAGATTTGGATTTGAGGGTATCCTGCCAGTACTTATTGGCACGACACCTCTTTGATGCTCCACGGGTATATTAATATACATGAAAAATGAAAGTGTAATTGAGCATGTGCCATGTTCCTGATGCAGAATTATTGAGACCAACGTCTGGTGAGCTGGGGAAATCTTGCGGCAATCACTTCATCCAACTTGTGCACCATCTCAATCTCAACAGGACCACAAACAAACACGACCCATTGCCATTTCCCCAATTTCGTACTCACCTCAATGCAAGTTTCTGTCAGCCGATGCTGCTCAAAGTATGGGACCGTATTTACTCACCGCCTGTACATTAACTGTACCATTCCACACTTTCATGGGGTACTTTACGAGTAATGAGAGGCTTTTGGTGTAAAAGGCCATGCTTCTCTTGGACTCCTCGTGACTAAATTTCAAAAGCTTTGGTTACAATAGCTATTTTCCGGAGTTTCAAAATTAGAACTTAATTATTCGTCAATTTTCATTTTTCAGAATGTGAATCAAGAATACAACAGCAGCGTGATCTTTTTGGGATCAATAAATTTGTAGCAGAGATTTCATTTGGCCCTGACGACCATTGCCCTTCTCCACCGGACAAGAAGGAGGTAGACAAGACAAGGTAGGACCTGCGGTAGTTACCACGGAGACACGAAAGCGCACGTCCCCAGCTCCATCACCCAACCAACAGCAGCTAACCCTTTCTCTGTCCTACGTGGATGATCATCAACCGTCCGTTGCAAGTATGTCGTCTTTTTTGTGTCCTTTTGCTCCTCACTCCCAAGTCGCAACAACCACACTCCACACTCTCGTGTCCTCACCCCACCACCAGGCTGATTACCACTTCTATGAAACGTGGGTGTGTGATGATACGGTGAAAAAAGGTCAGAGTTTTGGTAGATGCCAACGTCCCTTTTCTCAGTCACTTCCGTAATCCAAAAAGGTTCCATTATTTTTCGCACCAAAACCAAGCCGTCCTTTTGGCTCTCCTTTGTTCATTTGACAAGTATTAACCTTTACATTCCTAAATCCACTGTTCAGATCCAGAAATTCTCCCCCATCTACTTTCCCAAACTCGCTCCTGCGTTATGCTCAATCTTTTCTAGATTTAGAATTTTCCTCATTCTACTCGTTATCTTTTTCAATGTTCTTCACACCCTTTTCAGATTCTTCTGGAATTGTTTGCTTTTTTCCTTCTTGAAGTTCTCAAGAATTCCCGTCTTGAAGGAGTCAGATTCTTTTGGTTTCCAATCACAGAATTGAGTAGATGATGGATAGGAATGGACAAGCGTATGGAAATTTTGGAGATGGAGCTGAGGAACGCTTAAGACCAAATGGGGTTGGTGGCAAGGAGTATGCAAGTGAAGGGGAGATGGGTGTTCAGGATCAAGTCAGAGAATTCTTGAAAGGGGCAGCTGAAATGAGTTTGCAATTCGCTGTCGGGTGCAAAGACGTAGTGGTGCAGAGCATTGGGAGAGAGGATTCATTCATTGTGAAGAATTTTGGGAGGAGTTCCTGTATTGGGAAGATTGCTGGGTGTGCTTCCGATAGAATTTGTAGGAACTTGAAGATGTTCAATGAGTACCTGCCTGAGGATAAGGATCCACTGCATGCTTTTTCGGTGATATGCTTGGTGTTTTTTCTTGCTCTTGTAGGTAATTTCAGGTTTATTGAATTTGGGGGCTCTGGTTTTGTTTTCATGTGTATAAAGTGAAAGAACGTGTGTAGTGGATTCTTTTTTGTTTTGTGCTTTTCCAGAATGAGCTTCGACTTTCAGATCATGGTAAATCCTCAGACGATGGGCCTATAATTATATTTACATCTTTTGTGTTTGTTTTCTTTCTACTGCAATTTATGTGCTATTTAGTTGGTGAACCATTCAACTTCCACTTTTGGACGGGGAGAACATTGGAAGAGACATTGGTCATAATCATGTTATATTTTAGTTTGCTGAGTGCTGATAAGCTTATATTCATTATCTGCTTCCGTATCAATTTATGTGCGGGATCAATGATAGATTCAGGTTTTCTGTTTCCATAGACGATCACCATCTTATTCAGACAGTCACGTTTCTGCAGTCTTGATTATGACAACTGAACGTGAGAATTCTGCTCCGTTGATGAAGAAGTTGTCCGTTCATCCTCCAAGTGCTGATCGCATAATGCTTCCGGATGGTAGATTCATGGCATACAAAGAGCAGGGTGTTCCAATTGGCAGAGCTAGATTTTCCATGATAGCTCCTCATACCTTTCTTTCCTCCAGACTTGCAGGTTGGAAAATTTTATTGCAATAGTAATGTGCAACCAACAGGAAAATTTGTCTTTTTTGTAAAAATTTGATCTTTTAATGGCTTCTGTTCTTCTCTGTTCAAATGTGGAGCGCAGCATTTAGAACTGTTTATTTTGTAAAAAATTTGATCTTTCGATGACGTCGGCTCGTTTCTGTTCAAATTAGGAATACCTGGTGTTAAGGCTTCACTCTTGGAAGAGTTTGGCATTCACTTAATAACATATGATCTTCCTGGTTTTGGTGAAAGTGATCCCCATCCTAGCAGAACCCTGGAGTCGTCAGCATTAGATATGCAATTCTTAGCAAATGCTCTGGGTATTAAGGACAAGTTCTGGGTTTTGGGTTATTCAAGTGGAAGTCTGCATGCTTGGGCTGCACTCAGATATATTCCTGATAAGCTTGCAGGTAAAGTGTATTGAAATTCTTTGCTAAAACTGTTTCATCTGTTGCCCTTCATATTGTTCTCAAAATCCATTTACTGTGATACTATTAGTTGTTTGATAACATATACTCTTGTAAGTTTTTTTACATGTACGGTATACTTATCTGAATGCAATTATCTTTATCTTTTAATTTTTATTCTGTAGCTTTTTCAATGACTTTTTATGATGATGGAAAGAAACGTAGGAAAGAGTAACATGTACTAGTATGCTATCAGAAATAGCTACCTGATGCTCTATAACCTACATGCAGGGGCAGCCATTTTCGCTCCTATGGTTAACCCATATGATTCCTTAATGACGAAAGAAGAGAGACGAGGAATCTGGGAGAAGTGGACAAGAAAAAGGAAATTTATGTATTTCCTAGCTCGGAGATTTCCATCGTTTCTTGGTCACTTTTACCGCCAAAGTTTCCTGTCTGGAAAGCACGAAAAGATTGACATATGGCTTTCATTGTCACTAGTAAATAGGGTTAGTAACTACAACTCTTTTTTGGGAACTAAATATCTGAACTTCTTGTTTTGTTCCTATATGGCTTCAAACATGAGTTACTCTAAGGTTGACAGGTTAGACGGATAGAAGCTGCAGACATTTATGTTTTGGATGTTGATGAGAAGTTCTCTGATCTCATCTGTAAATGGTTGATGGATGAGAAAGAATATTTAGAAGTGGAAAGAGAAGTAGAGGATTTTCACACGTCAAAGTAACATTATAATCATAGTTTAGAGTCATAGAGGAAAGGATATGCTTGGCAGTGTGTAATGCACTCTGTAAATTGAAGGTCATAGTTGCAATTTCATGGATACATCCAACTTAGTTGCTTCCTCATTGCTCTTTACACTGTCAGGACAAAGCTCTTATAGAGGACCCCATCTATGAAGAGTTCTGGCAAAGGGATGTGGAAGAATCGATCAGGCAAGGCAATACTAAACCATTTACTGAGGAAAGTGTTCTGCAAGTTTCAAAATGGGGTTTCAGCCTTGCAGATATCAAGTTACAGAAGAAAAAACAAGGAAAAAGTATCCTGAATTGGCTTCGGTTTTTGCTTAATGGAGCACAAGAGGAGTACACAGGTTTCCTTGGACCAATTCACATATGGCAGGTAATTGATCTTTTTCCTTACTTTCTTCCTTTGCCACTTGCATTACTTCTGACAGAACTCATATAAGTTTCTTGGTTAATTCTGGTTCATTATATAAGGGTTCACTCATTCATTAGTTAATGAACCCATAGTCTAGTTGTTTGCTTTTCCTCGTGTTCCTCGCCAATATAACTTTTCAGGATTTCCCTTGATTAGGAGTAAGCTGGTATTCTGCTGCTTTAACCTTGTTTTCTCTTAGGAATATTACCACAAGTACTGTATTTGATAGTATTCTGGGGAAAAAACTTACCAAGTAGATGGGACTGAGATGAGTAGTTCAACATTGTGCAGGGAATGGATGACAGGGTTGTTCCACCATTGATGACTGATTTTGTACACCGGATTCTGCCTGGTTCTGCCGTGCATAAGCTCCCTTACGAAGGCCATTTCACATACTTATACTTTTGTGATGAATGTCACAGACAGATATTCACTACACTTTTCGGGACACCAAGAGGCCCGGTCGTGGATGGTACCATAGAACCAGTTCCGACTCCAAAGGATGATATCATAGAACCAGTTCCGACTCCAAAGGATGATTTCACAGAAGAGCAGCAAGATGATCAAAACACAAGTGAAGTTGATGTTGAGTTATAGAAACAATGTCTAAGTAAGCTGAATCATTTACAGTTGGGAAAGCTGTAGTGTGTACATAACATAAATAGGCTTAAAGTTACTCGACACAAAAACAAAAAAGATAGAAAGTCCAACAACGTTTATTCATTTTTCAGCTTTTGTTTCGTATTAGTGTTAAACAGTTGAGTCACAGAGGGAATATAAAACAAGAAAGCAAAAGCAAATTTTCTTTTGTTCTCGATTAAAGAATCTGCATAATCTTCCAACTTAAAGAACACTAAACCAATGAGAACAGCTCATATGCTATAAACAACTCTCAAATAGTTGCATTTCTCTGCAGCCGAGGACCATTTGTACCTTCAAGTCGAGTAAGGAACTTCAATCGGCCTCCTGCCATGGCCGCAGGAATTTCTTCTTGTGATGGCATCTTCAGCAGCCATGTCAAATCGTGAAGACCAGCATTGAAGAGGATTAAGATTACCGTAGAGACAAAGAGGAGGATGATCCAAGGGGCAGTGGCGAGCAAAGCACCTAATATAGCCAACGTTTTGATGTAGACAAGTCCTTGAGTGTTTGCGGTGGCTAGCCGGAGCAGCACAATCCCAATGCCGGTGATGAACAGTGAGTAAAAGAGTATTGGACGTAGTTGGTAGCCTTGCTGGTTGATACACCTCTCTGGTGGCCCCATTTTCCTTCACAACTGGAAACATAGACCTACATTGAAAAATCTTAAGACGCCTGCTCCATATTTCAATAACAGAAATGATCTGGGATAGTTTTAAACGTAGATACAGATACTACCATGAACAGCATCAACGACTCTTGCTTGCCTCCGTTTTCTCGGATTGTTAACGACAATTGTGATATAAGAAAATTCAACATTCATCAGCCTTTAATAAAGTTATTGTTAACGACTAAGGTTGGTGATCGGCTGGATTAAGCGAACTTTGGTTAGACCCAAAATTCGATTGGACCTAAGCCTTTTAGCCTGAATTCGAATTCGAATTCGATTACATATTATAAGATATTTCTACAAAATTAGTTTTTATTGTTTTAAATTATTAAAAAAGACTTGTTTAATACCTATAATTCTAAAAAAGAATCTTTTTATTACATATTTGTTAAAACTTTAAATGTAAATTACAGTATAATTTATTTTTGTATATGCAATGTTTATATATCTATATATTTATATTTTAAAATTTAAATAACTACTTAATAGAATTTTTTCATAATTTGTTACATTATATAAATTTTTAAATAATTAGAGTGAATGATTCTATGTCTACAACTCGGTCTCTTTGTTGGATCCCAAATTGTTCTTGGAAGCTATACCTATTATTTGTGAAAGGTTGAAAGTTAAAAGTTGGAAAATGTTATATTGAACATGCTTCGGTGTTTTAGCCATAACTCTTTCTCT
>JANITX010000009.1:5600814-5611051 GCA_027564395.1 Erythroxylum ulei
CACTATACAAGTCGAGTTATGGATATTGTGCTTGCATAAGTCGAGTTATATCATGTACAAGTCGACTTACACTAACAAAATTCAGGTTTGAAGATTTCCAAAATTCGTTCACAAACAGGAGAAAATGAGTTTAAGCATGGTGACTGTTTTGGTATGGGCACGCTATTGAGCATATTGTGAGGAAAATTTTTGGGGTGTTACAGGAATGAAGATAAAATGACAAGGGTTAATTGAAGTAACCCTTTAGGGTGCTTTAAGCCCGTCTTATGTTATGAAATTTGGAGCGATCGTTGGACTTCGGAAACAGGGCCCAATACTCTTAAGGTAATAAGATAAATTTAGAATAAGTGAATTATTATTTATCTTTTTAAAATAGGTGAAACTCAAGGGATTATTATCAGTGTTACTATTATTTCTACTTTTAATAATATTTTTATTTTATTTTCTCTTTTAATATTATATTTTTATCTATCTTTCTCTAGTATTTTTATTTTTATTTCATATTTATTTAGTCTAATTTTATGGTTATTTATTTATATTTTATTTGTATTATTTTTTAGTATTTTTATTTTTAATTTCATTAATACATGTGGATTATTTGGAAATAATCTTTCTATTAATTAAGAATAAGACTGCGTGTTACTGGACTTTTTTATATTCCACATCCAATAAGATTTATAGTTGATGTTGATATTGATGTTAAAACTCAAGAGATTAAATTACAAAAAAATTAAATTTATAACATTAAATATAATTGATAAAATATTTTTAATTTATCATTAAAATAATTTGATTATTAATATGATATATTTTTTAGTACTTAATTATCACTTTACACGTGGCGACACATTTTGTACAAGTTTGAGTTTTTGGCTAGTAAACAAAGCCATGCCCATTGGGGGAAAAAAAAAAAAAGCCATGCCCCACAGGCCACAATAGACTGAGGAGGTTCTCTATAAATTCTAAACCGCCTATCTGTTCACCTCTCCTAGTGGCGTCGTCGCAACGGGTTGCTATAAATAGAAATTTGAGCCGAGAATGCAGAGGCTACTCTGCACTTCAACGCTCGCTCTCTCTTCTTGTTGTTGTGCTTCTTATTACAGATCTAGAAGCTGCTTCTATCTTCCTCTCTCATCTTATTTCCATCTAAAATCCTCCTCTCCTTCCACTTCCGTTTCCATTTCTTCCTCCATCATGTCTCAGGTAAGAAGAAGATATTAACTTCTACCTTCCTCATTTCTTTGCAAATGATGTTTGTTTACTTTTTGTTTGCGCGAGTTCAATCGATGGTGTATTTATTTATTTTTTGGAAATGGAGAGGTATTGTGAATTGGTCTCAGTCAACAAGTTGCATAAACTGGTGCGTTTGGTAAGTTCGGGATTTTTCTTTCCCTCTGTGGAATTGCACATGGAGTTTGTTGTTTCATAATTTTAAATCATTGAATTTACCATATCAACTATAGCAAGTATTGTTGACCTTTTCTTTTGCCTAAAGAATTACAGAACCGTTACGACGAGGAAGTCAAAGCCTTATTCTATGATTACTACCCCTACACTTGTATTAATGGAGGCTTGAGTAATAAACTAACATAATATTGGCGATTTACAGGGAAGAGATAGGTCAGAAGAGCAATGGTGGAAACCCGAAGCAACTATGGAGAAGCCCTCTCCCTCTCTGCAAGTTGCTGAAGCGGTCACCAACAAGATGACCAGTTTGAGTATAACTGAAACCACCGGGCAAGTTCCTGTTTCAACATTTCCACCAATCCAAGGCAACTCACCTGTTCAAAACGCAATTTGCAAGCCCAAGTCATATGGAACCGTTGCCGGAGCTACCACTGCTGAAGTTGAAGCCCAGGACGGCATTTCTAAGACTAAGACAAAGAGCAACGTGAATATAAGTCAATTATTCAGGGGTAATCTATTGGAGAATTTTACGGTTGATACTTCAACGTATTCTCGTGCTCAAATAAGAGCAACTTTCTACCCAAAATTCGAAAATGAGAAGTCTGACCAGGAGGTGCTTTTTCTTTTTCATTTCATATCCTTGGATTAATGGTCATGTTAATTTTTTTTTTTCCCCTTTTGGTGCATATTGTAAATGAAAGGATGTTTTCGCCAAATGTTTTGTGCTTCAAAATATGCAGATTAGGATAAGGATAATCGAGATGGTCTCTAAAAGCTTAGCTACTTTGGAGGTAAGGATATCGTGAAAGCTGTTGTATTTTGCTTTTCAATCCAGTGACCTTTAATAACCTCATTTAGGTTAAGGAAGCCTCTATAGGCTGTATATTTGTACAAAACTTTTTATACAATCATGACAGACAAATACACATGTTGCAGTTGTGACGATCGTGCGTACAGACATGTTAGAACTGCTGCTACCTGCTTGCTTTTTATGAGTCCGTCTTTATTTTACAGCTTAGAGATTTTAATGCAGAAGTCATTTTCTTCTGATTTTATATTTTTCTTCGCTGCACTGACAATCTGTTTGTGACATGGATGACTTGTTCTTTCTTTTGGCAATGACATTTAAACAAAGGTTACTCTTAAACATTCCGGGTCTCTTTTTATGTACGCTGGTCCTAAAGGTGGAGCATATGCCAAAAATAGCTTTGGAAATGTGTACGTAGATCATATCTAACTTCTTTCCCTTTGTTCTTTTATTGGTCTGCAGAAATTTAACCATTCTCCTATTTCTTTTGTGTGAAAATTTTTTCATATATGTTTCCATAATTTCTAGGCACGATATATGTCTTACCCTTGCTCCCTTGTGTTTTCTCATCAAGTTCTAGTGATAAATTTAAGACTGGCTTAACATGTAGTTTTCTTTTATCATAGGTATACGGCTGTCGGTGTCTTTGTTCTTGGACGAACATTTCGTGAGGCATGGGGAACTGCAGCTGAAAAAAAGCAAGTGGAATTCAATGATTTTCTTGAGGTAATATTGGAATAGATTCTTATAATGGATGGAATTACAAAATATCAAAAGCCCTTTCAGTGATGATCAATTCTTGTGTAGCCTTGCATCCTCTATCATTTTCTATTCAAGTTGTGTTTATATACATAACTTTATGTAGGATGCTGTTATACAATGTTTACATCACAATCTAGATCCTGTTTTTGTGACTGTTTTCTTTATTTGTCATACTATGTTTCAAATCCTGGTCCTGCTTATCACAAATCTCTTTGTATTTTCTGGAAAAGTAAGTTATATTTTTATTGATTTCCAGAAAAACCATATATGCATCTCAATGGAATTGGTAACTGCTGTTCTAGGAGACCATGGCCAGCGCCCTCTAGATGATTATGGTAGGCGTTCCTTCCTCTTCTCTTTATTTTTCCTCATAAATGTTTGTCAAGAATTATTTTAAGGCTGATAATATGGAGTAGGGAACTTCAGTATTTAAGCATCACTTTGTTTTAGTCTGAGACATTCTACCTATGGGCTAGTGGAACGTTTCTAAGGCATTATAGAGTGTTTAGTTTGACTGTACATTTATGGCCGTGTGGTCATTCAGTCAGGCCTTCCTCCAATAAATGAATCATTTGTATTCCAGATAATTGATCATGGTCATATGGATTTCACTTTTTAGGATCAAATTGGTACGTATGAGTGTCTTGGTTGAATCATAGTAGTTTCTTAAACGAATATTCTTTTAAGTTTATTTATGATATAGGACTTCTTTGGCATTGGGTTTTTTCAACATGACCAACTTTGTTACAAGTTTAGGGTATGTTTGGTTGGAAGTAAGGTTTTTAATGGAATGAAATGTAAATGGATGTAATATTAGAAAATTGTTGTTTGGGAGGGATGGAAGGGTTTATAATGTAATATAGTGAAATGTTGTTTGAAAAAAGGGGTTATAATATAATATAGTGAAAAGTTGTTTATCATTTACATTCCATCCAAAACCCTCCAAATCGGAGGTTTCTCATTATTATTGTTTAGGATGGAATGAGATGTAATATAAAACCCTCATCTTCCATCTCATTCCATTCCATTTCATTATAATCCCTTTTCCCAAATGATGGAATAATATTACATTTCATTTCATTCCATTAATAATCCCACAACCAAACATAGCCTTAATCTTAGCAATACATGTGGTTTGTTGATTGGAAAAATAGCCTTATTTCTGAGTAATCTGTAATCCAAGTACGTGGAGTCCTTAGCATGACATTCTAATTCACATTTATATTTACTACTAGTATTTGTTTTTCACTTGAACTTATGGAGATTAAGGTTTTATCAGTGATAAGCTTAGAACTTGGATTTATCAAATCATAAGGACTCCCAATACTATAGCAGATCCTAGGTTGCTTTAATCCTTTTATTTGCTCAAAGATGGGCTAAGTTTTTGTTATTACAATTATGCACAAGTTATCATTGTGGTTATCCACTTTCTGGGGCTTGTTCAATGCTGATGCTTTGTCTTTTCTTTTGCAGTGGTGGTGACAGCAGTTACAGAGTTAGGTGATGGAAAGCCAAAGTTCTACTCGACTCCTGAGCTGATTGCCTTTTGTCGGAGATGGCGCCTCCCTACCAATCATGTTTGGTTATTCTCGACAAGGTAATGTTCTGGAATCTCTTTTCTTTGTTAGTAAAAATTATTGTGTCAGTTGTTTGCCTTTCAAATAAATGAGAGCGTGTATACATGTTGCAAGCATGTGCTTTTCTGAGACAAAGGTAGGCGGAGGGAGGGAGAGGTGAGATGGCAATTTGATTTCTTGTGCTTGACATGTTATAATGTTTCATTAGGAAACTTTATTTGGAATTCAGGATCTGAGCTAAAAGCATTTCGGGACCAAGTAATCTGTGCTTTGCAACTTCTAAGTATAGAGATACTCTCATTTAATTGCACCCAAAAGAACTTGCTACTTGCTTCCTTTCAGTTT
Source organism: Erythroxylum ulei (assembly GCA_027564395.1). NCBI lineage: Eukaryota > Viridiplantae > Streptophyta > Magnoliopsida > Malpighiales > Erythroxylaceae > Erythroxylum > Erythroxylum ulei. The sequence goes on from JANITX010000009.1 coordinate 5,605,714, forward strand.
ATGAAGGCTGATGGCCAAATATATCCCTTTCGATACTTACTTTCTATTGGTAATTGCTAGTTGCATTCTGCTGTTAAGGAGGTTTTTCTTCTTCATTAGTGTTTTCCCAACCTAGAGAGTTTGGCTTTTCTTTGAATTTTTTTCATATCCTTGATTGCTACCAATGGTCTTGGTGTTAAGTTGGTTGGCCTAACTATGCAAAGTTGTCAATGAAGGAAATCAGTGACCTCCTTTTTTGCTGCATATGATGCGCTATGTGAGGAAGGAACTGCAAGTCCTGTATGTCGGGCTCTTGATGAAATTGCTGACATATCTGTACCAGGTGGTTCAAACTCTTAAATGACTTTTCTTGATCGTATTGCCACAATAGTATCGTATGGTAATTTCAACCTAAGAAAGAATCCCTACACCATAAGGCGGCTGATTCATTTCAATTATACTTTAACCAGCATGATCTCAATAATCTAATGTCATTTTTTGCTTTCATAACTTATCGGGTTAGTATTTTCTAGTAGACTTTCTGGTTTTTTTCAGGATTCATGACTATACTTCTTATGGATATGCAGGTTCAAAAGACCACAAAGCGGTGCAGGGTGAGATACTAGAGGGTCTTGTGGCTCGTATTGTGTGTCATGAGAGTTCAAAGCACATGGAAGAGGTCTTGCAAGATCATCCTCCACCACCAATTGAAGGAGGTATCAAATTCTGCTTTATTTGTCTTTGCTTGCCAGTTTGGTCTTTTAAATCGTGCTTCAATCTATGTGTCTATTTGTATGCTCACATTAGGATGCAAAATAAACATAATTAACCTCTACTTGCTGATATTGTTGCTATAGACTATTGGAATTAATAAGTTGCACAATATTAAGATGCATGATCATAGCTTGGGATGCTACCTTGGTGAAGCTGCTATTTATATGTCACAATATCAATTGGCTTTTCTGGACCAGGGTCTAAAGTTGAGGATGATCTTTCTATTTATTAAAGTTGTTTATAATGGTAATATTTGATAAGCCTAGCTAATTGAAGGATTTAGGTGCAACCTGTAAATTGGCTGCGTATTGTAACACTCTGGTTTACAATTATGTTGGATCCCTTATAACTTGGATGCCTTCCTTCTTCGCTTTTCTTGCCATCCTGCACATATATGCTTAATGGACATACATTTTTATTTTTATTTGATCTTTTGGCAATGACATTTAATGTTCTGTTGTATTTCAGTTGGTCTTGACTTAGGACCAAGTCTAAGGGAAATTTGTGCTGCAAACAGGTCAGATGAAAAACAGGTAAGTTGTAATAACCTTTGTGATGACATCAAGCTTAGCTTACTTTAGAAGAGATGTGTATGGAAATTTTAGACTTACATTTTCCCTACTCTGTGAAATACAGCAAATAAGAGCGCTCCTTCAAGGTGTTGGTCCTTCATTTTGCCCAGACTGTGCAGACTGGTTTGGGATTGATTCTTTTGATGCTCATTCAAGGAATGCTGACAGATCAGTTGTTTCAAAATTCTTACAAGCTCACCCTGCTGATTTTTCAACCACAAAATTGCAGGTCTGAGTGTTCCTACCCAGCTTTTCTGGGACTTGTGCCTTATGTTGAAAAATTGTTTGTTTTGAACTTTCTGGAAAAGAATCAATGTTCTTGATATCATCTAGATAATCTTTTGTCTGGATCTAATTATGGAATAAGTATCTCAAAAATTTTCTTTTCCTCTTTGAAATTACTTTACTTTTTTCTAACAGTGTTCTATTAAAACAGGAAATGATTCGGTTGATGAAAGAAAGACGCTTCCCAGCTGCCTTTAAATGCTATCACAACTTCCATAAAATTGATTCGGTATCTAGTGAAAATCTGTTCTATAAAATGGTTATTCACGTTCATAGTGACTCAGGTTTCAAGCGATATCAGAAAGAGATGAGGTATGCTTTCAACATGCAGTCTGTTTTCTAATCATTGCTTTTTGGATAACTCATTGGACAAATTTAAATGTTGCAGGCATAAGCCAGGACTTTGGCCATTATATCGAGGTGAATAACTTGACCTTTTGCCTTTATGGTGGTTCTTGTAACATTGTCTTTCAGTTTCTTGCTCAAGGAATTTAAACTACTATGATTTCTTTTGATGGTGGATACAATGTCTTTCAGTTTCTTGCTCAAAGAATTTAAACTCCTATGATTTCTTTTGATGGTGGATATAAATTTTTATGTTGTAGAAATGAGCTCCTCTATAGCATAGGAAGAATAATGCAAATCTAGTATTCATGGATTCCCTTTGATGGAAGGGTGCTTCGAATTGTATGAAAAATCTTTAAATTGAGTGTTTTTACCAGCTGATTTCTATTCTTTTGTTAAGTTTTTGTTTTTGGTCAATAATGTGAGCGTGTCTATCACAAACAAATATTTCTTTTAGTGTAATGGCCCCCAAATAGCACAAAAAGCGGATTTATTAGTTTCTGCAATTGAAATTTGAAACAATATGTCCTGATGTATTTAGTTGTGTATGAAGTGGAATATCTTCCTACCCAGTTGTTATATGTTGACATTGTAGAGTTGGCAAGCTGATGGAGGTGATTGCTGGAGTTGTTTTTATTTTATGGGATATATAATTATATCCGTGTTCCACACTTTTTTTCCCTTCTCCAGGCTTCTTTGTGGATATAAATTTATTCAAGGCTAACAAGCACAATGCTACTGAAATTGCAAGAAACCACAATTCTGTAGTGAGAACTTTTAAGGATGATAGTGAAATAACAGCTAAGGAGGGTTTAGCTGATGATGATGCAAACTTGATGATCAAGTTGAAATTTCTAACTTACAAGGTATGTGGAATCAATTGATTTATACGGTTTAGATTTAAAAATACATATGGTCTCCTTGGAGGCTAGATATCTAATGGATGATTATTTATTGAATGTCCTTTCCAGTAAGTGACTATTTCCTTTAAATACTAAGGGAATTTGCAACTCATATGAATCTGGTTTTTCCTCTACCATTTAAACTTGTGTTAAATGTTTTCTTGATCTAGTTGTGTTTTCCCTTTAATCACATTTTTATGTTTCCTTTATAGCCCTCAATTAATAGTCAAGCTTTTGGACTAAATGCTTTGTTGACACAGTTTCTTTTAGATTGATTCAATGATGATGCCATTTATCAACCGAGGTTAATGGAAAATTTCATCATATATATAATGCCAATCAATGGATGGATGAAATGCGAACGATTCTTTGTTATTTTTAAGTTTTTATGGAAGAAAGGGTTGAATACTGGTCAATAATCAATGGTTTCTAATTGTGATGTTACAATCCGTTGTAGAATTTTAGCTAATAGTTGATATCTGCTGGCTATTATTGGTTAGAAAAAAACATTTTGAAATCTTCGGTAAAATCGACTGATAAATTACAGCCACTGATAATTTTTCATTTACCGACATTATTTTTCAATAGTCAGAGCCTTAGAATTTTATTTATTAATAAGGTTGTGACTGTAATTAGCAACCCTTGTTAATGCATGTATATATATCAAGCTTAAGCCTTCTTTTCTCAATCTTTCTCTCTTTTAATAGTATCCAATTGTAATAGCTACTAACTTGTGAAACAAACCCTATTTGATATTTATATTATTCTAATGTATTGATGAAGTGATTTGTAAGCTGTTTTACTCATTCTGTTAGTGTTTTTACACAGATTAGAACCTTTTTGATTCGGAATGGCCTGTCAACTCTTTTTAAGGACGGCCCCTCTGCTTACAAAGCCTATTACTTGAGGTAATATATTTGTGAGAGGGACATACTTTTTCCATTTTTGCTTTTTTTTTCCCCTGTTGTTTGGTTTATGAAAGAAAAGTTATTCAAAATATAGATTGCGCCAATAACAGAAAGATTAAATAGAAACAACGACATTCTTTAATATCTTTCAGGAGATGCTGTCAGAGATGGGAACTTCTTATGCCCACTGTTTATCTTCTTTGTTAACTTGAGGTTGCCAGGGGCAGCTAAATTCTGAACCTCAGTCGTAAAGATTATTTAGTGCATTTCTTGCATGGACCATGAAATGGGAAAATGAGAAGATTTAGTGCATTTTCATGTGTTTTAATATGCGATTCAAATGAACTCACTAGGTTCTATGATCTTTTTTAGTGACTTCCTGGACAATTTCACATAGATCAAAATTTTGGTTTTTTTGTTCATGGAAGGTTATCATTTTGTCATGTGAAATTTATTCCTTCAAAGTATCAGAAATTTCTTACATTCTGATAGGCCACTAAGAACATTCTCTAACTATAAAGATCAAGCCTGATTTTTACGTTTATATGTAGGCAAATGAAAATATGGAACACATCAGCTGGAAAGCAGAGAGAACTAAGCAAGATGCTGGATGAATGGTGCTGTTAAATTCTTCTTCTTCCGTTATTCTTTTTTCTTTTTAAGTTTACATTCATGGTCTTTTTTTTATTTTTTCCCCAACTGATGACATCATTTTTCCTATTTAATATTCAGGGCAGTTTACATACGAAGGAAATATGGAAAAAAACAATTATCATCCTCGATTTACCTTTCTGAAGCTGAGCCTTTTCTGGAACAGTATGCAAAACGAAGTACTGAGAATCATGCATTGATAGGATCAGCTGGAAGTGCAGTGAGGGCTGAGGACTTCTTGGCTATTATAGGAGAAGGCAGAGATGAAGAGGGTGATCTGGAGGCAGAGCGGGAGATGGCACCTTCTGCACCCTCAAGCCCTATTCCCTTTGTAGACACCGTTCAAAAAAATGAAGGTTTAATTGTTTTTTTCCCAGGTAAATCTGGTATCTGCCAGCATTGTGTCGAGATGGTGGTTTTCAAATAGTTTAGACTTGTTTTTGCATGAAAAGTTGACATGCATATTTTTCTCCTGAATTTCTCAAAAATGTGTTCCAGCTTGGTTTTACTTCAGCTTTGCTTCAAGATCTGAGGAATTATTACAGAGTTATATTTTTATTCCTTACTATTTTGACAAATTTGTTGGAAGAATATTATGAAGAAATCACAACGAAGAGTGGTTGTGCATTGTTTAGGCTATGCTTTGTTGGGTGAAACTTTTGAGTGAAATTTTTTACATTGTAATCAATGTAATCTGAATCGATAGTGTATATGTAATTATATGTTGTGTGGCTCTATCTCAATCTGTTTCCTTTAATTACCATTTTATAGGAATACCTGGTTGTGCTAAATCTGCCCTCTGCAAGGAGTTACTAAATGCCCCTGGAGGACTTGGAGATGATCGCCCAGTTCATAGTTTGATGGGAGACCTGATTAAAGGTAAAAGCATCGTTGAATAATATACCGACTTTTGTTGAAACTC
>JANITX010000009.1:5621422-5633610 GCA_027564395.1 Erythroxylum ulei
GATGAAGTGTTGATTGCTGGATTTGGACGAAAGGGACATGCCGTGGGTGATATTCCTGGTGTTAGATTCAAGGTTGTAAAGGTTTCTGGTGTCTCCCTCTTGGCACTTTTCAAGGAGAAAAAGGAAAAGCCAAGTTCTTAAGTAGCTAATCATCTTTTATAGTCTTATTTGTTAGTCTTCTTAAAGACTATGGAATGGTTACTGCTTTTTGTTGAGTGGATCTATCGGAACAAATCTTTCTGTCTTGAAAAAATAATACGAATCTTTGTTCTGTCAAAATTTAATCAGGTCAACCCTCTCTAGCATAATGGTTTCTCCTTCTATTATTATTATTATTATTAAAGTAGTGTGCGGTGTGCAGTGCCGACGACGATCCCAGTTTTGATCTTGTGAAATACTTGGTATCAGAGCTTTAATTAGGTATGAGTAATTAAAATAAAGTTTAGCTGTCTATAATTCAGTTTATTACTGGTGTTTTAAATCCTTAGTATAATTTTTAAATTATACTCCTTTTGATGATCTTTAAAGCACTTTCTGAACTATATATTTTGTTTATTCTGTTAATTTGTGTAATATTCAGGATTATCAAACCAATTACTTGTTTATTTATTATTGTTTTATTAGTCTTTTGTGGTAAAATGGGTGATAGCAAAAGAAGAAGTACTCGTGAAGCTGATGAGAGCGTGTGAGAGGAAAATTTGCGCTAGAATTCATTAAGCCCAAAGGAAATTAATAGGATAATAATAAATATATGAGTGAAAGGTTTGAACAAGCAATTCGAGGCTATTTTGGGAACAGAAAAACATTAGAATACTTGGATCTTGCTTTGTAACCTGTTTTTGAAGTAGAATCAATAGGATTATAGTTTTCTTGTTATAAGAAGGGTTTTAAATATCAGTATCATTCTGAAAATAGACAATTGAATTTATTGTGTGATTTGCAGTTAAATACCTTATATAATTTACAAGTGTTGTTTGATCGTATAAATCTACTTTCAAAAGTGTGTTTAAAACATTTTCATAATTTGGGAGAAAAGTTTGAAGAATCGGATAATTCTCTAAAAAGAATTAAAAAGCTACCATCTAAATCAGAAGTAGCATAATTGGTTAATTCTGTAATTGATCAACCAAAGAAAATAGAAAAAGAAGCAGTCAAGTTATCTTTAGAACTTGAAAAGAAAATAAAGAAAATCGAGCAATTGGTGGAAACATTGCATCAACAGTTAAACTCTTGATGTCCTGGTTATCCTATCAAGAAGACGAAGAATATCAAGAAGCAATAGAAGCAACACAAACACTTGGAACACCAGCAGTAGGATTCAAGAAAATAGACAGAGAAACAGTTGCAACAAAAGTATCGCCAATACTTGTAAAGCAAAATAATCTCCTGATATACTTGATTGTCAAGTTATCAAAGAAAATTGAGAATTTGGAAACAAGGTTTGCAAGACTTGAAGCAAATAAAGCAATTTCTACAGAAAGTCCAGAAATTAAAGAAGCACTTGAGCAAATCAGTGGATTAACAAGTTAAAAATCGCAGAGAAAGGAGATATAGCACCCCCTTCTATAACAAGAAAAATTTATCATTTTATTAATCCACAAGAAATTTTTGATTCAGAAAAAAGGAAATTAGAAAGAAAGAAAGGAGTCAAACAAGTACAAGCTTAAGACCATCAGTATCCTTTGAAACAAGGACTGCTGAAGAAAGAAATAGAGGACTTATTCCAGCTAGGAATAATGAAAGAAATACATTATCAACTATAGTCCCGGATGATCAAATCAGCGACTATAGAAGATATAGACAATTGGCTAGAAATGCTGTTAATCGAATAACAGGTTCTAGCAACAGAAATAAAACAATTGAGATGAACCTTAATCCAGAACATCAACTAAGTATGTCTAACAGAAGAAGAGCTTCAATGGTACCAGCTGAACTGCTATATTCATCCAATTGGCAAGAACCAAATTACAAAGTATATCAACATTACTCTGAAGAAAGAAAATTAATAACTGGTCCAAAGGATCAAGAAGAAATGAAAATGATTACCAAAGAATCATTTGATAAGCTAAGAAATGAGGGATTAAATCATATCCATCTTGGCATGATAATGATAAGAATTTTCGCATTACATCGAAAGGAAGCAGGAGTTCAAGTTCTCAGTCATTCGGGATAAAAGATGGGGAAATGATGAAAGAGAATTATTGGGACAAATGGAGATAGATCTAGCAAATGGAACAGAATTGGTTTACTTCCTACCAGACCAAATGATGACTATATCTGATTTCTATAATCATATGGAAATTGTTATCAAAACAAAAGGATATGAGTCATGGGTAGCAGGAGAATCAAATTTATTGATTACAAAAGGGATAGTAGCCAGATTAACCTTTAGATACAGAAATAAAAATCTGATGGAATTCTTGTCCACCCAAGGAGTAAAAGCAATAGCTGGAAAGAAATATTCCTCAGAACCATTTGATGGAGAAAGATGGATTATAAATCCTCCAAAAGAAATATTATCATCTAGGATTCCCCAGCAAACGCAAATATGGGAAAATCATGATGGAACTACAACTCTCAGATTTACAAACTATGGAAATAGAAGACCCATAGTGGCAGAAGAAGATGACTGATTACCAATGCTGTTTCTATTTCTGATTCTTCATCTAGATCATACCAGCCATGGAGCAATCAAATATTTGTGCTTTTTAATTGTACACATATATGGAGTTGTTTGGTGACTGGGTTTGAAATTTTTTTTTAAAAAAGGATGACGTGTGTCAAACTAATATTGAATGTTCAGTTGGTCCTAATTTGGTTTTGGAGTACCAATTTTGGGATTCATTTAGCCCTTTGATCTCTGGTGTATTTGCTACTTTGATTAGAGTTAGGAAGTGATTTGCTCAATATTTTTCTATTCAAATATTTATATTGTTTTGCATTTTCTGATGTGAGCTACAGTTTTTAGGCTTATATTTTGTGCTTGAGGCATTTAGTTGTTATGGTGTTCCTGGATTTCGCTACTGATATGCGTTGCGATATCTCAGTGGTAGTTAAAAAACAAGTTCATTTTGAAAGTTATTTGACTTATTTTTTTAAAAATATGCATCTTTGACGTAAGTTTCGGATGTTAAGGTTCTCGGTATGTAATTATTGGTTGTCCCTAACTTTTATGCATCGTGTTTTAGGTGAAAGAGAAGGACACTCTGTGGTTTGTGAAATTTTGTGTCCCTTGGTGTAAGCATTGGTAAGACATCATCGTTAAGTTCTAATATTCAAACCTTTGAATTCGTTAAACTAGATGCTGGAACTCGGAGCTCATGTCCCTTTCTAATAATGAATACGTCCATGGATTCTAGTAAAAATTTGGGCTCACTATGGGAGGACTTGGGGAAGGTTATGGAAGGGGAAGATGAAACAGAGGTTGGAGAAGTTGATTGCAGCACAAGCAAAGCTGTATGCACAAAGGTTGATATTCATTCATACCCCACGTTTAAGGTTTTTTACGATGGAGAAGAAGTTGCTAGATATCAAGGTGAAGCGCTAAACTTCATTTTCCATAATTGGGTGCCTGAATTGTTTATTCTTAAACAGCATATTGCATATCACGTAATTATTCCTTGCAACTTGAGCTAGCTGGTGGAAATTTAGCCTAGAAGCTTCAAAAGGTTGCTTTCTTGCTTTATATGATTGTAACATACATGTTACTTTTAACCCAAAAAGAAGAATATGTGTGTCACTTTGTTTTTACGTTCCACTTGTGCATCTGAAAATCTTGGCCAAAGGCAGCATTTCCAGAATCTGTAACTTTAATTTTTGGTGCCTTAGTGGAGGAATAATGATATAATCTTTCAAAGCTATGTAGGAATAATGATATAATCTTTCAAAGCTATGTAGTTAAACTCTTGAGCTGACTAAAACTATTGAAAGCGGATGTAGGCATGATCTGATTTTATCTAGGCATCGTTTTGTTTTACTCCCCACGCTTGAGCTATGAGTTCATGTTATAATGAACTCCTCTACATGGATGGAAGAACTGATTTTCCCCAGAACTGTTATCAGGTAGGCCACTTTCCTTAGTTACCAACCTGAGTACAATTTTCAGGAATATCCGTTGCATGGAAGTCAATTCAGTTGTCATTTAGCACAATGGAGCGTCGATAACCTTTTATGTTATTGCTTGATCTGAAAAGCCTTGTGCTAAGCACGAGCTCTTTGGGTCCTTTATGACAAAATAAAAGATCATAGTTTTTAGAATATAAGCCCATGTCAGACTTGCATCTGTGCTATAGGGCACACATTGGAGCAAGAGATATGATGGGTTTTGAAAACTGTTTGGCTTGTGTGACATTGCTCAGCAAACAATGGGCAGATAATCTTTCACGTGCAAATTCGGTTGTAATGTTTGGTAACAATCGGGTAAGATAGAGCATATCGTGCACAGGATGCATATTTGATGTTTATGGATCCAAGTAATGAAGTATGAATAAGTTGGTTTCTCTAGTACATAACATTTTTAAGAGCACTCGTTTGATTTTCCTGAGTGATAAGATGAAATATTGGTTCGCTCAAACTCAAAAGTTTTCTTTTCACGTTCAATGAGTTACCTTCTTTAAAAGCTGGCAAATTTTGTTTATATCTCACCCACATTGATTTTAAGAAGGCATTGCTTTGCAGTGTTCTCTTTATTGTTATTACTGCTAAACCATCTAACTTTACTTTGAATACCAATAAAAATGATCAGGGGCAAGGGACGTAGAGTCACTAAGGGCATTTATTTTAGAAGAAGCAGAGAAGGCAGCAACAAAAGCACAGCTTGATGACAAAGATTTGTGATTGGCTGGAAGGCGGGTTCCAAGTTGTCCTTCATACTAACTCTATGGAGTGGCGTGAACTCTTGAGTTAGCTTAATGAGACATATTCCTTAAAGGACTTATTACCTCTGGTGAATGAAAATGTTCTCTGCTGGTTACCGCACAATCAAAAAGCTCGGTATCATAAACAGAAAAACTGATACAGATTCATAATACGATGAACGTGAGTGGAAAATTCTTGTGCGGATTATGTGGTGGGATCGTCTCAGAATTTACCGACAGCGTGACATTTGTGTTCTTGTTATCAGATAATAATTTAGTGAATAGCTAAAAATTGAAGTGACTTCATGTGAGAAGACAATTTTTTTCTCTTTTCGGCATTTGAGAGTATATCTCATTTCACTCTATAAGAAGAATGTTCATAAGTTCCAGTCATCAAATATAATCCTGGAAAAATTTACATTTTACGTACGGTAGCCTATGATATCAACATTAACCATAATGTACACAAAGAGTGTGCTTATTCAATGATTGCAGTCCCTTAACTTCATGCGTATTCAATGATTGCAGTCCTTTAACTTCTTCCTGTAGGCTGCATCTGTTGATGTAAAGAAAATGAACGTTTCAACAATTTTTGCTTAAAGTTACAACTTTGGTCGGCATGTCAGCTATAATCTGTCAATGCTTTATAAGTTTTAAGTGATATGTGGCTGCATCTTTTGCTTTCTGGCCAGTTCATCCGACTTTAAGAACTAACCAATGACTCAGAGACCTCAAAAAAAAAAAAAAACATAAGCAAAGTGGTGAAGAAAATGTTAAAAAGCCCAGGACTGATACTGGGATAGTGGGATGCCAAGGACCTGTGACTATACCATTTCAGGTGAACGAACTAGCAGTTCAGGCAAATCACTAGAGAATGACTTTTTCATAAAGCAAAGAGACATTATATCTTAGTGTTACCAAATTTATCACAAAGCAGTAAACCTATACAAAGTTCACCAACAATGCGACATTGATGCAATAAATAGTCGTGCATGACACTTTTTGGAAGCCGCAGTTACTTCACGCGAAGAAAAATGATTTCTGCTTTGTAGTATATCAGATCACATATGAATAAGAAGACTGAGAAAGGAGTCACCTAGCTGGCATGTATAACCAAAGATACAATAAAAATAACAAATATGTAGCCTATTCATGAGCAATTCAGCGATGTAATGGCTCCAGTCCTTTGACTTAGTAAGTCAAATTTTGCAGTTCAAAAAATTTTCAGCTCTCTGTTCGACGAAAATTGCACTTACTAGCAATTTCCACTAGAAATTGAATCAAAAGACATCATAGATCTCCTGCACCTTCAACTGCATAACTGGAACCTACATTCTTATGTAGTCTCCAAAAGAATTTAGAAAAAAGTCCAAGGCAGCAGGGAGGATATAACATGTGTGGAAGTAAATTAAAGAGGAAAGGAAGCACATTTAAAATAGGCAGGAAGCACAACCGAAACATTTAACATGACCAAAACACTATATAAACAGAACAAAATTGTTGTTAGACATCAGCAGAATAGATATTTGGTCTTCAGAAGTTATCAAAGGCTTAAAACTAACAAGGACTTGTTAAATGGCAGAAAAACTTGAGTAATAAATAAGAAGCAACTAAGAAAAGAGAAAAGAGAATAGTTGTGGACCAATTAAACTAGATACAATACAAAAATTTTACTAGGAAATTATAAATACACAAGCATATAAAAAGATCTTGCTTCATTTACATCTTCCCTCCTATTCTAAACCACAAGCTGCATCATAGACTATATAACTAATGTCATGGAAGAGCCTATATCAAGAACATAAAAGCAGATCTGGATAAAGAAATCTAAAACGAATGAATTTTGATCTAAATACAACTTGATACATATATCTGAATGCAAATCAGGCTCCATGTGACAAATAAAGGTATTTCTTCAGCAAGTAAGTCAACCTAAATAATTTGATTAGTTTTGACATATTTGATATACTAATAGACAAATTATACTCAGTTTCAGTTAGTGAATCCCCTAGACCTACAAGACTACAAGGTTTATTGGTGATGCTTCTTTTTCTCCTTCGACTAAGTTAGTCATAGACAAACAAATTCATGCACCTGAGAAAGTGAAAATATACACAACAATTCTAAAATTAATCAAAAAGAAATTTTTTTGAGAAGGAAAATAACTCGAGATGTTATATTAATTTCTGATTCTTACACTGGGTGCCTGTTTTCTTGATTCTGAGTAGTAAAGAATCTGTAAGCAATTACACTAACAATAGTACCATATCATGCATAGCAAAACAAAAAAGATGTACACCTGAGCCCAATTGAATTAAATTCTGCCATTGGCAGCTTCTAAGTCGTCTTCCAGCACACGTAGAAGCTTCATGTAAGCAGGTTTGTCTACAAGGTATTTTTCTTCCCACTCCTTCAATAACCTCATAGCCTCCTTAACTTTTCCCTTTCTGCATAACTCATCCAAGACTGTCTTATATGTAATGGAATCGGCAGACTTATGCTTCTCAAACATCTCCCATAATCGAGTTACTGCTTCCTCAACTTCCCCATTGAGAGCCAAAGCATTTACCAGAGAATTGTATGATTTACTGCTAGGAACAAACCTTTTTCTCTTCATCTCCTCGCATAGCTCCTTAGCATTATTTGTTCGTCCTTGAGCGCACAATCCATGGATAAGATAATCATAGGAAAATGAATTGGGCAAGCAATTATAGACCACACCCATCTGATGGAATATTCTCAATGCATCATTGACATGAAGTGAAAGAACATATCCTTTTATCATAGAATTTAATGCAAAGATATCAGGCTCAATCCCATCATTAACCATTTGTTTAAACAGGCATCTAATTGTCTCCATATACATATGATTTATGTAGGAGTTGTTTCCCCTACTCAACATTGCCGTGAAAAGAATATTATAGGTTCTAACTGATGGCCTGCATTCCAAGTTCCCTCCGTTCCTCATATGCTTAAATATGTTCACAGCTCTAGTTAGCTTCCTAGCTTCAGTGAAAAAATAAATAATTGTATTGTACAACGCCTCATTACCAATGTGAGGGACAGCAAGCACTTGGTTGACCACAATGTCCATTTCTTCGTACATTTTGGCAAGACCAAGCTTCTTGATCGTGATATGATAAGTGGATGCATCGTGCCTAAACCTCTGCTGTTGTGATGCCCAATTAAACAATTCCCAACAAACGAGAGGATCTTCTTCAAGCACTAAGACATTATGCAATTCATCATTACAAAATCTTGGGGGAAGTTGAGAAATTGCCTGTTGGAATTTAGCCTCATCAAGAACAGGCTTGCTGGCTGCCTTTCTTCTTTTACTCTCTCTTCTTCTATATGATCTTGAAGTTGAGTAAAATGAACAAAATAAACACCCAAAACAACCCCATAAATATGCATTAGAATGAATGTCCGAACCAGAAACGATTTGGGTCCGCGCCAAAACTTCTACATCCTTCGTAGCATACTTTATAGGTTTCAATTGACAAGAAATAACTGAGTACCGGGACTGAAAATTCAGAGAGCGCAACCCAGAAACAGGGGAGCTTTTGCAGTGAACCCCAAAACACTGATCAATTGGGTGCGTAAAGCAAAACTGATAGAGAGAAACGGGATTCAAGTATAAAAGTCCTAAGCGACCTCTACGAGTGCGTATCATTTAACACACTAACCTAGAAAGAATCAGCAGCGACCAGAATATAATTGAACACAATCATACAAAACTGAACCGCTTTGCAGGATTGAAAGGCTGAAACTTCCTCCCAAAAACAACGTAAGTGCTTCAATACAGTAAAGTATTGAACCTTTTAAACAAACAACAAAAGATTTCAGCTTTCATTGAATTGAAGCAGAAAATTAAAAAAAAACAGTGCTCGGATGGAGATATTGACGGCTAACCGTTACGCTTTGCTGCAGAGAATAAACGATAAACAGATTTATTCTTCGAAGACACAAGCGAAGTAAGGTTTCAGTTGAACTGGAACTACTGGGCAGATAGGCTACTTCGGGTTCTAACCTGTCTCAAGCCCATTTAAAATCCATCATCAAAGCATTTAAGGAATCATCCAAAAAAGCCCGTTTAAAATTATTAATAACTTCTATAATTTATTAATTTAAATTTTATATCATTCACAACAATTTTGATTAAAAAATTTAACTTGCACATAACACAAAATAATTTTATTTTAAAGTTCACAACAAATAAATAAAAATATACATTAATGTTATATAATTAATATTTTAGAAATATTTCAGATAGTACTTGTCACTGACACTGAAATCTACTGTCATATATTTCAAACTTATTATATGAGAGTGGACTCATTTTATTAAAAAATAAATAATGTTATATCAGTTGTACTTGTAACGTAGTATTTAACTAATAGGGAGTTAAATCTTGTAAATTTTCTAGTCACTCAAACTTTGTTTTGAATGTTTAATTTTCTATCCATAGTCTCTTTTTAATGTTTTAAAAATATTAAATTTAATTTGAACATTTGGAAATATTAGGGTTTGTTCTGTATTTTATTGTAAACTTTAAAATTGGCTAAATTTATATTGTAATTTTAGTCAACTTTTACACGAATTGATCTAAGTGAATGAAACAAAGGTCTTATTTGGTAAATGACTTATCAGTCATTTTTTGGTGAATTGAAAGGTTTTAATTGTTAGATTATGTCAAACTACTAATAATTATGTTTGGTAATTAGATGGTTGAGATGGCAGATTAAACCAAACCCGTTAATTTTGAAAACACTATTATGAGGAGTGTTTTCCTCCGGGGGCTGAAAATTTAGGGGACTAAAATACTATTATATTAAAAAATTATTACAAATTACTCAAAGAGATTGAAATAAAGATAAAAACAAAGATAGAGATAGATATAGATATTGGATATAAATTTGACTTAACTTATACAAATTTTAAAAAGTTAATCATTAAATTAAGATTTTAAAATATTTAATATCAAATTAAAATTTTCAAAAAATTAAATACTTTTTAAATTTGTTATTTCTAATTATATTACATTAATTACTTTTGTATATTTACAATATTTAAGTCCTTTTTTATATCAATATTTAATATATAATATAAGGTTAATTATTAAAAAAACATAAATTTTCGTCAATCTTTAAAGTCTGAATTTTAAAAAGTAACAATAAAATGTTCAAAGTTTCAATTTGTTTCAATTATAATTTGACGTTGCTATTACCGTTATCTTTACTAACATCTACCACGTGTCAATAACTCTCGTTAATAAGACACGTTAACGAAATTAGTAAATCTAAAGTTTAATCATTGAAACAATGTTGTTTTATTATACAACTGATACGATGTCATTGCTTCTTTTTTTTTTTTTGAGAATTACACAAGTTGTCGTTGTTTCAAACTTGGATCCCTAATTTCCTCACTCTCACTCTCAGACCCTCATTTACAATCTTGGTTCTATTTTGCTTAAACAAATATTTTTGTGGATCGTCCCAATTTGAGAAAAAAGCGAGACTTTAAGAAGAAAAAAAAAGAAGGCTAAGCTCATACATAGTAAAAATAATTAGATAACAATTAAGCCAGCTACTACATGAAATGGAAATTAATTATGTACCAAAAGCTGAGCTTCTGCAATCTTTTCCATTTACCCGTCGCCGTCGGGGGCTACTGGAAATCATAATCAAGCACTACAAAAAGGACCTTGAGTTTTCATCGGTAGGCAAGGAAACTCCAAAGTTAACAGTACCTAATTTCCTAAGTACAAGCTGTACAAGAGAACAGGAAAAAAAAAACCCCTACTTTGTCCGATGATGAAGACCAAAAACCTGGTTTCTACGTAGAGGACAAGTGGAATAAGTTTGGAATCACTGGTCAATGCACCCGACATGGAAGCAATGGTTGCATCTGGGGATTTTCCTCAGCTTTTCGCCATCTACAGCCTCTTGAAGGCAAACCGTGCAGTAGGGGGCATAATTATCAATAATCTTTCTATGTTTTGGTCTAAGGGTGATTACTACTGGACCATAAAAAGTGGCTGTAGATAAACGTTACAAATTGCAAATGAGAGTATGAGAGAGAGAGGACCTATTGAGGTTTGAGAGAACTACTGTGTTATTCTCTCAGAAAATGAAATGAGTCGTTTCAGTTCTATAATGAAACGATTTCATTAATCGATCAGATTTGCTAATTTTGTTGACTTATCTGATTAATCAGAGTTATTGACTCGTGGTAGTGTCACGTTAGTAAAGATAACGATGAGATTAACATCGAGTTATAATTGAAACAAATTGAAACTTCGAACATTTTATTATTACTTTTTAAAGTTTGGGTTATAATTGAAAATTTGACGAAAGTTTAGGCTTTTTTAGTAATTAACCCTATAATATATTATTACTTGTATATTGTGTTTAATTCAATTCAATTTAATCTAAAATCAATAAATCAATTTTAAATTAATTATTTTATCTAACTTTAAATTTTAAGAGATTAATATAAACGGTTTTTTCAAAATAATTTAATTTTAATTTATTAGATTAAAAATATAGTTTCAATTTTTAAATTTAAAAATTTAAATTAAAATAACAAAAAATTATATTTCCTTAAATTAGAAATTAAATCGATTTTTTTATATACCCAATTTCATATTAAGCTCGTTGATGCTACATTTGAAGAAAAACTCCTAATGTGATCCGTCTAAACTTATTCTCAAGCTTATTTTTAGTAACATTTTAGTGATCTCTTAGCCATTGGTGGTGCAAATCTAAAAAGATCTCAAAAAGTTTTTAATCGAGTTCATTTATCATTTAAAAGTTATATTGTCACGAGCTGAATCACCGTCAAAACGTCAATTACGCTCGGGAAGGAGAGTGCAGTGTTAGTGTGTTACACTTCGGACGAACTTAAGAGAGAAAATCATGAATGGAGCAAAGAGTTTTGTCTGACCCTCGCCCGCACAAACGAACAAAACCACCAGATCCGTCGCCAGGCCAGTTTCGTCCAACCATCCTCGCCAATACTACTGATTTACCCAACAACGTTGCTGGCTCTAAAGGCATGTCATGGAAAGATAAAGTTATGAACCGTGAGAAAACGAAGGAATTGGCTTATGATGCAAAGGAGAAAACATCTGTTGACTTAATTGCGCAAGGGATAGTGCACCGTGAGTATAAGGGAGGCAACAAACACTTCCCCGTCTTTTACATGGATCCGACTTATATGGAATCGCTAAAGGCGCCATGGAGGCAGGCCGTTATTGTGAAGTTGTTAGGCCGACCTATATCCTTTAGGGTTTTATTTACCAAAATTGAGCAGCTGTGGAAACCAATGGGG
>JANITX010000009.1:5686736-5699120 GCA_027564395.1 Erythroxylum ulei
CCAGGGACAGTCTAGAATAGTGTTATAACGCTTATGGTTTTACTATCAAGTCACATACTTGATGACATTTAATACTAATATTTTTATATAATTAATAATAAAATAATAAACCTCCCGTAACAATCATTTTAATCTAAGGGATATAAAAGTCATTTATTATACATTACGTTCCATTCCATCCATCTTCCAAACAACATTTCTCTACATTACATTATGAACCCTTTTATCCCTCCCAAACAACTTTTTACCATATTACATTTCATTCCATTATAAACCGTTCCGTTCTATTTCATTCCATTCTATTAATTAACATCCAACCAAACAGAATCTTAGTATTGTTACTTATATTTTAGTACTTTTTTCTCTCTCTATCTTTTTTATTTCTTCAAAAGAAGCAATTATAATCTAATTATATCACATAGATTTAGCAATTGCATTATTATGAGTAGATAATTATGTTAAATTGAATTAATACAATTGTGAAATTACAATATTAAATAGTTGAATCTTATTAGAAAAATAAGATGTAAAATTTAGATCCAGATTAAATGACTAATTAATTGATTTCCAACTCCGCAAGGTTAGATATATTAGGTCACTAATGCTAATAATAATAAAGTATAAGCATGTAAATTTGATGACATGTAAATTTGATGACGTGTAAATTTGATGACGTGTAAATTAATGTGAGGAACTAAAACACCTCCTTTAATTAATTAACATCTCTTGAATTACTAAAGTGACGTTAGAAAATATAGTTAAATAAAAAAATAAATATAAAGAAAAAGCCAAAACGGAACTCACGAGACGGGACCCATTATCGAGCTGAAAATTGCCACTGGTAGCGTGTCTATCTTAACTCCCAGTAATCTCTGGTCTGATCAGGCAAATCGAAAGGCTAGAGAGCTCCGATCACAATCAACCTGTGGGCCCTCCAATTTACCAACACAAGATCAGATTTTCTCTGGGACGGGTATGTGATTTTTTTCACAAATAGCCTTAGAGAAGCCTCCAGAAGGTAAAAAATGTAACGGAGGGACGTGCAACGGCATCCGGTTCGACGAAAAAGTAGCGAATCGAAACCCGGACGTGTTCCCGTGAAAAAAACAGGATTTCATAAACTCCGACAGGTCCGGGACTTTATGTAGTTGGGATATGGGATATGCTGGTTGTTTTTTCTTCGGTCAAAAAAGGACTGAATAATGATAAACGCTGAAAACACCATTAAAGCTGCTCTAAACCCTAATTCCGACCTTCGATTACTCGCTTTAATTTTGTTGACCTCAATTTAAAGACGTAAATTCTCCCAGTCTTAACTTTGTGTTTCTGTCTTTGATCGTTTTGTATCTGGTTCTTATTCTGATATGAATTAGTTTAATTCCTATTTTGTCATTAGTTTGGTCAGATCAGTCGGTTTGCACGAGTACACGATTTGGGTTGGTTTTGAAGCGTCGGTGATGGTTTGATTATTGATTGGCTGCTAATTCTTGGATTGCTGTTGAAGAGGTGACAATCATGGATTTGGTGTCTAGCTGTAAGGTATTTCAGTTTCATTTTTTGAACGGTTTATTAAACCTTTTCTTTTTTATTCGAGTAATTAAGAATTCTAACTACTGGGTGGGGTGATTTTATGCTTGGATTGGTCATAACTCATAACAAAAATCGCTTTTACTTGATGACTTGAGATTGTTATTATTGCAGAATACCTGTTTTGTTGCTTGTCTATTTATCAGCGGTGTTAGTTTAACTCATAATGGTTTAGTCATTTGACCTTGATTGGCATTGGTGTCTGTTTGGGAACTGAAGCTTTTTTTGTAGTTAATTATGCAATGGATGTATGGGAATGACGACGTGCCTTTTATTTTATGCTTTGAGTTTTTTATGATTGTCTATTTGTCTTCAGTTATATTGGTTGGGTGGGTTAATGCTTGTTCATTTTCTTGGTTGTGCTTCTTCTGCAAGTAATTTGGTTACTGATAACTTTTTGGATATTTGCTGCGATGGGATTTTAAATATCAATTTACATCTGAGTTCTCTTAGTGAACGTATACACAGTGACAGTAGAGAGTTGCTGCTAGGTTCTTTACTTGTTCTTTATTGATTTACTAATTTTGGCGACTGAAACACATCACTCTCGCTTTCTCTTGCTCACTCATACACACACGTACCGACATTCTGACAATATGCACACTCTAGTGATTTTGAGATGCTTTGATATTTTGTTCAGAGGTAGAATGATAGGGACCCTTCAATAGAGATGACGGTCAAATCACTCCAACATGATTTCTACACATTGCCTTTTTTTTATAAAATTTCTTGATCATCACTATTTGGGATCTCTTTTTGTTAGTTTTTCTATCCTAATGTGATTTTGCTAGGGTATCCTTAATTCCAAATAGATTGACTTACTTCCAAATGATCTTGTAGGATAAATTGGCGTATTTCAGAATAAAAGAGCTAAAAGATGTCCTAACTCAGTTAGGTCTATCAAAGCAGGGAAAGAAACAGGTCAGATTCCTGAAGCAATGCTATATTCCATTGGCTTCATATTCTGCTAATAGCTTACTTGCTTGCATTTTCCGTTTAGCTTTACGATGGTGAATTTTGATTCCTTAAGTCCATTGGTTTACTTGGTGTGAAGAATTGACCCTTCTGGTGGATTTTCTTGGCGCCATCAGAAATAGTTATTTTATTTCAGTAGTGTCCACTGAAGGACAAAGGAAATCTATCCTGCACATATATGTTTGGTTACATCTTCCGTTTTCTGCATTCACCTTTGCTGTTATTGGAATTCTGTAGGATCTTGTTGAGCGGATATTAGCTACTCTCTCTGATGAGCCAGGTAATGTATCTTTGTGATGCCAACTTTCTTTTTTCATATACAAAGTTTGTTTGGTTAATCTAGAATATCTAGTCTTCCTTAAAAAAAGAAGTTGATTGACATGCTTATACCGTAAAAGTCATGGGTTGTTGTCAACGTAATTGTTCTGGTGTGTTTTAGATGTAACATATCAATGATCATTTCTGAACTCATTTACTTGTGGGATGCATGAAATGTTGTGCACTTCTTTTACACAATAAAAAAGGCTACTATGTGCATATGGCTTACTGATAAATATGGACTAAGGGTTTGTGAACAATCAAACATCAATGGTTTACTATTGTCACATTATAGAAACTCAGGGGACTGAAGAGTTCTACGGCCTTACTTCTTGTAGAAACTTTTTGGTTGTCCAAACAACAATTACCTATGCATGAGATTCTGTTAATAGTTAATCTTGCAATTCTAGTCATATAGAGTGCTGGCATTCAGAGTCAACTTTTGTCTACAATCGGGTGAATTGGGCAGATTCTTTACTCCTTATGCCTTGTTTTTGGGTCAATTTTGCAACATAGGTGATCTTTTTTTCTCTTTCTTTGGGAAACATGGGGTTGGGGTGGGCAGAAAGGGGTTCAGCTGGGTCAGGGATGGAGGAATAGTTGTGTTTTATAGTTGTAAATACCTCTTTTTTATTTTTGGGTTTTTAAACTTTCATATCAGACATCAACATTTTACCTGGACTTTATTTTTTATAGTGGCGAGGACATGGGCAAAGAAAAACACTGTTGGAAAGGACGAGGTTGCCAAACTAGTTGAGGACACTTACAGGTTCATCATTCAAATTCAGCTCTCTGAAGTCAGGATCCTTGCTTATTTACATTTATCTCATCAGCATTTTAAAAAAATTCGTGTTCAATGAGGCCATCTATATACTTTGTTTTGGATGATTTGAGAAAGTTCAATATTCGCTTTTGTTCAATGCATTGACTTGCATCTTCTGTTCTCATCTTCAGAAAAATGCAGGTTTCTGGGGCAACTGATTTGGCATCAAAGGAACAGAATGTTGTGGATGGCAGTAGTATAAAAATTAAGGGAGAAATTGAAGTAGACACAAAAGTACGCTGTTCATGTGGAAGCACATCGGAGACAGATTCGATGATTAAGGTTTATACATTTCATCTTGAAATGATTGTCTGTTCTGATTACTTTCTGTGTTTACATTTTTGCAATTGATATCACCATTTAGATCATTCTTCATGATTTTTTTTAATTTTTAAGTATGCAATAAGTGATTTATGTTTGTGTCTGTTGGAAAAGTAAACTAACTTTATTTTAATATACATGATTTAACGTAACTATGTATTGATCCTTATGCAATTAAATCTACACCTCTCTTTGTTGGCATTATTCATCTTGTATTTGCTCCCTTTTGAGTCATGTTTGGGTGTTGCAAAATAAAAGATTCTGAATAGCATGACAAAGTATTGATTGTCATGATGTTTTGGAGGACTGTTTGAGGTCTTGAACCATAATTATGAGATCGTTAGTTCCTTGAAAGGTAGTATGAGACCTGGTGGTATCTTTCTGCTCATCCATGGTCAGTGGATTTTGCTTTGCCCATACAATGGTGGTATCTATATTATTGACAAGAATAAAAAGGCATTTTCTGTGGAGGCCATGACAATGCATCTCTATGTCTGCAGATCTTTGCAACCATGGTGGATGCTACCTTTGTTGCATTCTATTCAGTTTAAAGCAGAAGATTATTTTCCCAATATACTTTTTTTTTGTGCAAATTATTTTATTTTATTTTTTGGCACATCTTTGCGTTGCCCGAAATATTTTTGGAATGCTTTATTTATATGATTGCTAATGATCTGTGCCTTATATTGGCAGTGTGAGGATCCTAGATGTCAAGTGAGGCAGCATGTAGACTGTGTTATAATTCCAGAAAAACCAGTGGATAATGATCCTCAACTTCCTGATTTATTCTACTGTGAAGTTTGCCGACTCAGTCGAGCTGACCCGTATGTATAACTATGCTCCTTGTTTCTTTTGACGGTTTTTCTCTCTTGCTCACTTAATTTCCTTTTGGAGATCTTATAGTTGAACATTGTCGGTTTTTTCTTTTTGGCATAGTAATGCCTGATTTATCTGTCATTTCAGCCTGCATGGATAACATGTTTTCTTGTTAAGCTGACTTATCTCATTTTCATCATAGTTGTGTTTGTATGTGCTTGAAACGATTTTCTCTCTCTTGCTTTGATTGATTTTAATGAGCTAATCTTACCTTTTTTGTTGAAATTTGAAATTTCGTAAGGTAATATTTGACATTCTAAGCATGTTTATTGATTTAGTTGTTGGAGATGACTGCACAGTAATTGAACTGGATTAATATAATCCGTTGTTAGCTAGGACGGGTGTCCTTTTTCAAGTTCAAAATGCAATTCCAAGTGTATGGTTTGAATGGGAATACACCTAAAAGCCAATTTTTGCTTACTGGTTGGGGACTTGTGAGTTGACTTGTTGAGATGCTTGGAAATGAATATATTGTCAATTTGAATGTCATTTCCCTTATTTGGCTGAAAGCTGCACTCCATTTGGAAGGTAACCCAAGAATATTTTGAAGTAGGATATGATTTAAATCATGGTTCACCTGAGAAACATTTTTATTTCCTTCTCTTTCGTTTGGGGCAAGTCAAAGTGAATGTAGAGACTTGTTATAATAGCATATATTACATATCATGATGCATTAGCGCTAATCCTTTACAGTACCACAACACTTATTCATCGTGGACTGCAATGCTCATGTTGGGGTATTTTTACACATGTTTTCTTCCATTGCACTGTCTAACATGCTTCTTAACTTTCAGTTTTTGGGTTACAGTTGCCCATCCCTTACCTCCTGTGAAGTTGGCTACTACAAACATTCCAACTGATGGGTAAGTTTATAATCTGCTGCCTGTAATTATTTTTTTAATTTCTTCAATGTACGTTAGTATGTAGGATTCATGTTAGAGACGGTTGATACATATCATTATCTTGAGAAGTGTCCGATGTAGTTAGGTTTTCTAGTGAATTTATGCCATGTTTCTTAGGGTTTTTTTGGTATTGAGGTTGAATTTTGTGGTTGCTGTTTATATAGCATTGTTCACAGAGCTACTGTTAATCAAAATGCTTGTTTAGTTGTCAAATAATCTTTTGGAATGGTGCTTAATTTAAATTGGCATCAGTTGATAAAAAAATATATTGGAAATTTTATTGAGAAGGCATATTTTCATTTTATGTTAAAAATAATTCCTTATGAATTTTTCTTTCAAACACAAAACTATTTAAAGTTTTGGAGGAAAAGTTGTGTTTGGAGAAGACAAAATATTAATTTTATGAAACACTAGCACGGTTGCACTTGATGCAATGCACAGGTTTAGCATGTTTGGCA
This sequence comes from Erythroxylum ulei, assembly GCA_027564395.1. Classification (NCBI taxonomy): domain Eukaryota; kingdom Viridiplantae; phylum Streptophyta; class Magnoliopsida; order Malpighiales; family Erythroxylaceae; genus Erythroxylum; species Erythroxylum ulei. The sequence continues at coordinate 5,692,997 of JANITX010000009.1, forward strand.
ATTAAGTTGTTGTTCACTTTACTGCCTCATGCCTTGTGTCACCTAATTAGTCGCACCCACATAAGTGATAAACAAAAATACATCTCATAATTGTCCTGTTTGAATAGGACCATGGCCTCTTTGTTGTGTATATTCTTTTGGGTTAGGAAATGCAGACATTTGATATCAAAACCTTGCTAAAACTGTAAACTGGAGTTTAATTGATAGTTATTTGTCTTTTTGTTTATAAATTGCCCCTTATGTTTGGTAGTTGATAAGAATCACCATAAGCTGTCGTGCATTACATTCTATTTGCTAGAATTACTACTTAGTTATTTTATTTTCTAGATCACCCCCAATGCAAGCTGTGGAGAAGACATTTCATTTGACAAGAGTAGACAGAGACTCATTAGCAAAACAAGAATATGATGTTCAGGTTTGTTCATATTCTTGCTTAGCTTATTTTATTTGGTTAAACTTCAGCTAATAGCTTGCATATGATGTTCTTACAATTCAGGCTTGGTGCATGCTTCTGAACGACAAGGTTCCTTTTAGAATGCAATGGCCACAATATACAGATCTACAGGTTAATGGTATAGTCAGTTGACCTTTTATTTCTGTTGGTGTCTTTATCAATCTTGATTCAACAATTTGGAATATGTTGTAGTTGGGACTGTTTTTACCTTCAAAATGATCCATCTCATTTTCTTAACTTGGAACAAAAGTATTCCGAATCACTTTTAACTTCTTCACAGTTCCCATGTTCTTTGCCAAATTCATTGTTATCCGTGTATAATTTAAGCAAGGTTAGATTTCTATTATATTGCAGCTCATAATAGTTGCTAGATGTAAAAATTAACACAAATGTGTTTATATTTTTTATTTTTGGACATCAAATAAATGTGTTCTTGGAACCTGCAGGTGTACCTATTCGTGCTATTAATAGGCCAGGATCACAACTACTAGGGGTTAATGGTCGTGATGATGGTCCAATTGTGAGTGTACATTCTTTGACACTGAAGTTTCCTCACAGTTGATCATCAGTTTCACATTTTGACTCTGTATACATGTCTATTGGGATATATGCTTTAGATTTGGGCAAATGCATTAGGCACTATGTTGCTTCTTCATTGCCATTTAGATATTTATATCCTGAATCAACTTATTATGTTGTGTCTTAGTTTATTTCTTTCTTTTGTTAGATCACGCCTTGTACAAGAGATGGAATCAATAAGATTTCACTAACTGGATGTGATGCTCGCATATTCTGTTTAGGAGTAAGAATTGTCAAGCGGCGGACTACTCAACAGGTAATTATACTTAACTCTTGGCGGACTTATGTAATGTAAATCATGTTAATTATGTATAATGTTAAACTGGTAACTAAACAAGTTGTAGTTCTCTAATTTGGATCATATGGTGCACATTGCTATTGTGGTTGGCAATCTTTCCTCTGCTTATGGTGCTGTTTATGCTTTTAATTACCAATTGAGTTATTGCTGCCTCTTTCCTTTTTTTTTGGAAAATGAATAAATTCCATTACCATAGCAAAGCTATTCCAACATTACAACATTACTACATCTTTTGTTCTTACAAGCATTTTGTGATCTGTTGTTGGCCAGATACTTAACCTAATCCCTAGGGAGTCTGATGGTGAGCAGTTTGAAGAATCGCTTACTCGCGTATGCCGTTGTGTTGGTGGTGGAACAACAGACAATGCTGACAGTGATAGTGACCTAGAAGTTGTTGCAGATTCTTTTACTGTCAGTCTACGTTGTCCTGTAAGTTGCATTTGATTGTTGCTTGAAAGTTCGTTATTAGTGCTATTTCCAGTTCAATGTACATCCGGTGTGAATGTTAGGATCGAGGCTGGTTTGGGTATATTACTAGGAATTACGTTTGTCTTCTTGTAACGACCTATTTTTCCCGGCTCTAAGGGATCCCGAAACCTGTGTTTTTTGAGTATGAACTCAAGAAAATGTTTTTCTCATAACCCATCGTTTGTACAGATTGGCAACATATAGCCTTAGGGAAAATAACAACTGACTTCCTACCACAACTCCACTACTCACTTAAAAACAGGAAACTAAAACAAATAACCACGGGAAAAGCAAATACATAAACTGGAAATCAATTAATTAAGGTGCCAAGTCATCCACTTTATGGATGCCCCACTAGATTGACCCTTGAATTTGCCATGAGTGAAACGTTGATACTTCTTGTATAGCTTGGGTCGTATAACATCACTTCTGCTCTCCGAAAATAGTTTGTCCTCAAGCGTGAAATCTGGAAATCTGGTTCAGAAATCAGGCACCCTTTCCCAAGAGGCAGCAGCTGGAGATTGACCTTGCCACTGCACTAAGATTTCGTGGGCATTGTTGTGAAGACGATGAGCAATAATAGTATCTGGAATGGGGGTTGTAATTTCAGGAACGAGCTCAGGCAGTGGTGATGGTTGGTCCTGAGGTGCTGAAGTATAAGACTTCAAATTGGACACATGAAAGACTGGATGTAGCTTTGTGTGTGGTGGTAGCTCCAATTTGTATGCAACTGTCCCAATTCGTTGTAAAACTTTAAAAGGGCCATAAAATCGTGGTAGCAGCTTTTGATGCTTCCGTTTGGCCACTGTCGCCTATCGATACGGTTGCAACTTTAGAAGGACCATATCACTCACTTCAAATTCCACCTGTCTGTGCTTAGAATCATAATACTTCTTCATTCTTACTTGTGCCTGCGCTAAATTCTCCTTAAGAGCTAGTAACACGTCATCTCTTTCCTTCAAAGCTTGGTCCACGACGTCAAGCTTGGACATACCTGGAAAATAAGATAGGAGCTTAGGTGGATTCGGCCATAAACCACCTGGAATGGAGTAGTCTTGAGAGTCGAGTGATAACTCGTATTATAAGTGTACCCAACCCCTGCTAGCCAGCGTGCCCATTTAGTCGGTTGGGAACTTGTAAAACAATGCAAATAAACTTCAACAATTCGATTCACCACCTCAGTTTGTCCGTCGAATTGTGGGTGATAAGCTGAACTGAAACATAGTTTGGTGCCACTCAAACGAAATATTTCAATCCAAAATGCACTGGTGAAAGTCACATCTCTATCACTGACAATAGACTCAGGCAATCCGTGCAATTTAACTACATTATCAAAAAATATCTTAGCTACACTTACAGCAGTACACAGATAGGAGATGGCTATTAAGTGGCAATATTTAGATAGTCGATCCACCACCACCAGGATGACATTTTTGCCTAACGAAACCGGGAGGCCCTCAATAAAGTCTAGTGAAACATCAGCCCAGATTTGCGAAGGAATAGGTAACGGTTGAAGCAACCCAGCAGGGTGAAGATTCTCCACCTTATGGCGTTGGAAAACACCACATGCCTTTATAAAAAGTCTGACATCTTTTTTCATTCCCCACCAATGAAAATCTTTGGCAATTCGGAAGAGAGTTTTCTGATAGCCCTCATGCCCTTGACAATGAATTCCAAAAATGATAGAGGCAAGTGTGGGAGAATTTGAACGTACAAAAACACGACCCTTATACATCAGTAGGCCATTTTTGATAGACCACTGTCCCCCCATGGTATCGTTTTCAACCCCGCTGAATAAACGTTGAATATCAGCCGAGCTTTGTTGTTCATTTCGAATCGCATCAAATGGACTGAGCTGAGGCATGGACACAGCCTGTAGTTCCACCGTTTCGACATCTCTCCGTGACAGTGCATCAGCGACAACATTAGTATTTTCGGTTTTGTATTCTACCGAAAAATTGTATCCCAGAATTTTGCTTACCCAATGTTGTTGAGGGGGCGTAAGCAGTCGCTGTTCGAGCAAGAATTTCAAGCTATAGTGGTCGGTTCTAACCAGAAAATGCCTTCCCCACAAATATGATCGCCAATGTCGAATCGCCTACACCAAACCGATTAATTCTTTTTCGTACACAGGGAGGCTACAATGTCGCTCAGCTAGACCGCGACTGAAATAAGCCACAGGATGACCTTCTTGTAATAAAACTGCCCCAATTCCTGAACCACAAGCGTCACATTCAATAACAAAATCTTTGGAGAAATCCAGAAGTGCCAACACCGGGGTGGACGTCATGGCTAATTTTAGCCGCGTAAAAGCCTGAGTAGATTTCTCTGACCAACCGAAAGAGTTCTTTCGGGCAGTTTGGTGAGTGGGGCAGCAATAATTTAGCGGCCCCTTACTGCAGGGTACACACCGGGACGCCCGCAGGTCATTCCAGTACATATCCTACGATAAGGGTGAGCTACGAACAATCACTATAAACACTTCACATGGCATCTTAATAAAACATCAATATAAAAATCACAATGTTTTTTAAACTAATTTTTTTTTCATTTCATTTCATCAAAATCAGAAGTTTATATACTTGTCATCCTTTACTGTCTATACATCAGTCCAAAAACCTAGTACAAAATGCTACAAGAAAGAGGAAAAACATCAGATCTATTTGGGCCATCTCAAAAGTCCCAGCTGACCGACCTGTGAGCCATGACTTCTCTTGTCAAAACAATCTACACGGCTAGAAAAGTCTCTCTGAAGCTAGGAGTCTACTCTCGGTCCTGAAAGCTTGAAAAATAATTGCAAATTTTGGGTGAGTTTTGCGAACTCAGTGAGGTAACCATCATCGATGGTTCACTCAATTCATGCAACAATCAAGCATATCACAATTATTTCATAACTTCACATCGATCATAAGTAACACTTTATTTCACATAAGCATAAGGCATTTTGCCTTTCACTCAATCAAGCATATTTAATCAAATGCATATGAAATGCTCATGTGACACTTTTCCAATTATTACGGTGTTGTGACCGAGCGCCTGAACTGTCCCATATAGGGCACATTAAGCATTGAGCCTGAGGCTCTAAATCACTGTTGAGCTCGAGGCTCAAATACACTCATTGAGCTTTAAGCTCTAATCGGTGGCTGCTCCGGTCACAACTGTCATTATCTGATTATGCATTCATGAATGAATTGCATATGCCACAATCAAACAACATATAACTCAATCAATCACATATGTCACAATTAATCACATCATAGGCACGTAGGTCTCAAATTCACATACAAGTAGCACTTCAATAACACAACTCTCCAGTACATAGTCATCGGACCTTCTATCCAGAATCCACAATCACAAGGAAATCATAACCCACCATTATCCACCACAGATTTATAAGCAATTAAAAATTGAGAGAAACCGTCTAGGTTACTTACCAACAGCTTCCGAAGCTAGTGCCTGGAAGTCTCGGCAACATCTGGAAGTTGACGTTCCAATTGGTCCTCTATAACAAATAATATACACATATATCACAATTTGCACAATTACGAGTGTTCATTTATGCACATGTATGAAAAGAGTTATGTACAATGCATGTTCATGACAATCCCAGGTATTCTTCTATCAAATTCATCATAAAAACAATCAAATATCGAAACTCACTTAACTAGCATTTGTTCGAAGGGTTTATACCTCAATAAACCAATTGAATTCAATTTCATAACCTAATGAGCCATTTCAGATTTTTCTCCCAACTTTGAATTTCAGGTCTACTGTTCTTGATCATTAATATAATGAAGATAAAGTAATTTGACAATAATCCCTTCTAGAAAAGTGTTACTCTATGTGTTATCTTTCTAGTGACACCAAAATCATTCAATTTGGATCAGTATTGTGAAAATTATACTCCAAATATTTTCGGACTGCTTTTATACTAAGACAGAATCCTATACTCAACTTACATCCAAAATTTGAAACTCTTAGAATCCGATTTAGAATTTTATTTCCTCACATAATTTGTAGTCCTATGTCTCTAGTTTACACCAAATCAAAAATCACCTCATTTTTACATCTACAGAAAAAGTTATGCCTAAAATACTGAGACATGTTTGGTGCTAGAAAGCTCGCCGCGGCGAGCCAAAAATAGTGCGCCGCCAAAACATGCAAGCTCGTCGCGGCGATCTCCAGAGTTGGCTGCGGAGGACGTCATTCTTTAAGCTAGCCGCGGTGAACAAATAACACTTGGCCGCGGCGAGCTTCTCCAGAAGCAAACGCAGAACATGATTCAACTGCAAATTTCCAGATTTAACACCTATCTTGTACAAAGA
>JANITX010000009.1:5699220-5722827 GCA_027564395.1 Erythroxylum ulei
AACAAATAACCACGGGAAAAGCAAATACATAAACTGGAAATCAATTAATTAAGGTGCCAAGTCATCCACTATATGGATGCCCCACTAGATTGACCCTTGAATTTGCCATGAGTGAAACGTTGATACTTCTTGTATAACTTGGGTTGTATAACAGTGAACTTATTTATAGATGTTCAATATGGTGAACTCTGAACCAGCACTTGATTGTGTAATCATAGAGTTCTCCACTGTGGTTGCAAAGACCTGCTTGGAGTAGTGGATGAAAAATCCACCAGGTTGATATTTAAGAAAAACCAAAAACAGTAAGATTGTTGCTTATTGTTCTGTCAATGTTGATGATTGAAAGTGTGCTCTGCTTTACAGAAGCTTATTAGCCTGGAATGTAGTTTCTCATAAATCAGAACTGATGGCGATGATAAATGGCTTATAGTGGTTCCAGTAGCATTTTGAAAGAATCAATGTAAATCTAGTATAAAAAGATCTTTTGGCCCATGATATGATAGTTTAAAGGATCAAGAGTTGACTATAGTTATGGTGTTCTATTGTTTTACTAACTTGTCTGGAATCTGCCCTAATCTAGGTTCTGTGTTTGGAATGTGTGATGCCAATCTGCCTTTTCCAAGATACTGCAGTTGTATGTTTGTCATCCACCTATCTCCTTCACTGAAATAGGACATTGATGATCATGTTGGCTTAGACACATGATTTTATTCATTATATCCTCAGCGTAAGCAGGTCTTCTCATCAGTTTTAATGTTAAAGAGGTTTATTTTTGCCAAGTCATCCATTGCCTTTTGGTTTTCCTTAGTATGGCTTTTAGTTGGCTGTAAATTCTGTGATTGGGAAGGTTTTCCTTCCTTGAAGAATTACTTCTGCTTTTAGTATTAGAACTAGTGTTCTCTGGGAACTGGATTTCCACTTATTTTTGGTTACATGTTGAAGTCTTCTCTTTTGAAGTTATCAGATATTTGAGATCATCAATTTCATTGTGCTTCCTGAATCCAGATGAGTGGTTCAAGAATGAAGGTTGCGGGAAGGTTCAAACCTTGTGCTCACATGGGTTGTTTTGATCTTGAAGTTTTTGTGGAGCTGAATCAGCGATCTAGGAAGGTAAACATGTACTGGTTTCTAAATGTTTTTCTCCTACTTAAGCATTTCATCTCTGAGCGAGCAATGTACTCCATGCAGTGGCAGTGTCCCATTTGTCTCAAGAACTATTCACTGGAAAACATAATCATTGATCCTTATTTTAATCGTATCACATCCAAGGTAATCCCATCTGATTTGTTTTTGGTGATTTCTCTTGCTCACAAGGGTGAATTTTTTCTAGAGAAGGTCACTACTCAATAAACTATTTGATTATGTTGTTTTGGTGGCATTACAGATGCGTCATTGTGGCGAAGATGTAACAGAGATTGAGGTGAAGTCTGATGGCTCTTGGCGTGTGAAGACCAGAAGTGAAGCTGAGCGCAGGGATGTTGGAGAGCCTGCACAGTGGCACAATCCTGACAGTACTCTCTGTGCCTCTAATGGTGTGGAAATTAACTCCAATATGGATATGATGACTCAGATCAAGAAGGAAGGTGTTTCAGAAGGTCATACTGGCACTGGTTTGAAATTGGGAATCAGGAAGAACCGCAATGGGTTTTGGGAAGTTAGTAAACCCGAAGATTTGAACCCTTCCTCTTCTGGTAATAAATTTCAGGAGAAGTTCGAAAGCCATGAGCAGAAGATTATACCTATGAGTAGCAGTGCCACAGTTAGTGGTCGGGATGGTGAAGATCCTAGCGTAAATCAGGATGGTGGTGGGAATTTTGAGTTCCCAAACAATGGGCTTGAGCTTGATTCGTTGTCTCTAAATGTTGATTCAGCATATGGATTTACTGACCGAAATGCTTCTGCACCTGATGCAGAAATTATTGTTCTTAGTGATTCAGATGATGACAATAATTTGCTGGTGTACAATAATAATCGTTTGGATGCTGGTGGGGCTGCCTTTTCAGTGCCTGCGGGAATGGCAGATACTTATCCTGAAGATCCTACTCTAGGGCATGGGAATTTACTCTACAATGCTAATGACAATGAATTTATGCCTTTCTGGTCGTTACCTTCTGGTACTCAAGGAGCTCCAGGATTCCAATTATTTAGTTCAGATATGACAGACCAATTGGGTGATCTGCAACATGGTTCTGTCAACTGTCCCACCACAATGAATGGATACACGTTGGCCTCAGAGACCGTCATGGGGACTACTGGTTTAGTGCCAGATTCTTCTGTTAGTCGAACTGAGGCAGATATGAATGATGGTTTGGTTGATAATCCATTGGCATTTGGTGGTGAAGATCCGTCACTTCAGATTTTCCTTCCAACTAGGTCTTCAGATGCATCCTTGCAGTCTAACTTGAGGGACCAAATTGATCCGTCCAATGGCATCCGCACTGAGGATTGGATCTCCCTTAGCCTTGGTGGTGGTGCCACTAGCAGTAACGGTGAATCAGTTCCTAGAGACGGGACAAATCCAAGGGGGCAGATTTCATCTGGAGAATGTGGCATCGAACCTCTGGCTGATGCTGGTTTGTTTCTTTTTCATTAGTTCCATTTTGTTGATAGTTTCTGGAGGAGGTTAGCATGCAATTACATGTCATTGCTAGCAGCGGCAATGTTGTCCACTATATTTAAATGGGGTTGTCAGATACAAGTCTTATTTGTTTTTGTCCTAGCTTTTGTTGCATAAGTTTACTGTCTTATTCGATTTTTCATGTGTTCCTTTCAGTTTTTCTGATTGTTATTGCTCCTGCAGCTTCTTTACTTCCTGCTATGAATGATAAATCTGAGAATGCAAGTCGGCAAAGATCTGACAGTCCTTTCTCATTTCCTCGACAAAAACGCTCTGTAAGACAGCGTTTGTATCTTTCTATTGACTCAGACTCTGAGTAGAGAAGAGCCTGTTTGCTGAGATTGTCATTTTCTTAATTTTGAATTTTTCGGGGACAGAAGACATTTCCTGGAGTGATTCCGTGACTAAAGTTCAAATCGTGATGTTAGAACTTGAAGAAATTTAACATATGCTCCTCATGACTATGGATTCTTGAATGGTGATGTGATGCATAAGCAATCGAAAGAAGTTGTCGTCATAATTTCTTCCTTAAAGAAAACATTGCGTTGGCACCAGCAATATTTTACTGCAGTTGTTGGGCACCCGTTTCAAGGTTAGGCAGCATAACCCAGTTTCTACTGCTGTTTGTTCTATCAGAGTGTGGTCCATAGTAACACATCCTCCCTCTCAATTAGTCAAGTGCTCGCTAAAATTGTACAGTACATAGGCAGTGAATATGAAGATTGGATTAAATTCCATTGGTTAATAGCTTGTGGATCTAGCGGCGAAGGTCCCTATTAGCCGAGTATGAATTGCCTCTTTTTTGTCTCTGATTTGAAGATGAGAGGACATAGCCTGTACATGTCACTTTCATTCAGTCATTTATAGAAAGTAAAGTTTTTGAACATATTTATGTACATTCTGATCGTCATCTGGCCTTTTGTTCACTTTTAGAAGATGAGACTCCATAGAAATTGATGAATTTCTTACGTTTGCTGTAGATAATCTGTTTAAGAGCATGAAGAGGAGGGATGCGTTTTACTACTTACTGGATGTTTCTAACGCTAAAAGTTGACTGATCTGAAGGTACAGATGTTCTGCTTGATGATTGGTCTAATACCTTTATCGATTTTGGAATATATAACTACTTACGAGTAGTTGTTCTCAGTTGCTAGTAAGCATTATAATTTTCTCTTCTTGTAGGCAAAAATGTTTACCATCAGAATGGATGAATTTGGTTATTTACCAAGGGTGCGTGAGTTTATCAGTCAGCATATGATTTGACTCTCTACTAGCGAGTCCAACGACCTTCCCTTATATTAGATATGACCCCATACCTTTAATGAAAGGGATTTCAAGGAAGCATCGGTTATAGGCATATACTCCGTTATAGGGGTGAAGCTTACATCTATAGACCATGAAAATCTTAATAAAAGGAAACCCAAAAGGACAAAAAGGAAAGAAACAGAAGTTCCTGAACGTGGGAAGTCAAGGCAGAATGTCAGCTTTCATCAACACAAGTGAAATGGGTGATTAAAAACATACCAAGTAATGCAAAGATTGGCTGTCGGGTATCTGTCAGCGTCACTGAGCTGAAGCGTCCTTGATAATAGAAGACTGTAATGGAATATTTGACCGGCAAAACAAAACCAAGAAGAGGTCAATCGCTTAAACAAACTTTAGGTGCGGAGAGTATAAGCATCAAGCTACTTCCCTGTTCCTAATCAAAGTCAGAAATTGTAATCGAACATGATATGAAGACCCACCTCGGTAAATACCGAGAGGAAAGGAAGTAAAAACGAGAAACATCCGTGATTTATTAAACAGATTGACCTTGTTCGTGTAATTTGAGGAGAAAATAGGAGGACGAGATAATTTTAATAATAGCGTAACACAGATGAAAGAAAAAAGACGAAAGTAAATCTTGTTTAATCTCCTGGGGCTGCAATGGCCTGTCTGAGCCTCTCCTTCTTCATCGTTTTCTCTGATAAAGGCTTGTTCTTCACTTTCGAATGTGTCTCTTGAGCATAATTATAGAGAACATAGTTCCCCACCACGAATACTAGTAAATTACCCATAACAATACGTTTGCATTGGCATCCTTTATAATCACTTGTCCCTGGAAATACAGGAAGTAAAGGAGCTTAATCACCATCATCATCTCTACCTTATGATTATATTAAAACAACCATTTCATAGTTACTTCTATCCACATTACATAGTTTCTCAAAGAGCACTTGCTAAAAGCCACAACAGGCATCTGAAGGTCAAAAGTAGTTTTCGGAACACCTATTATATAACTTTCATTTTTGTTGCATATAATTTGATTGCGGCCAATATTTTTGCTACCAACGCGTGATCCTTTTGCAATAAATACAGATTCCTGTAACAATTATGCAGTTCCAAATGGGAGACTGATTTCCCAGAAAGTCGCCAAATTTTAATCAGAAAGGGGACGAGAAGGCAAGGAAATGAGAATGTAATTTGTGAAAAAGAGCAATAACCTACCTTCCTAAAGAAGGCGCAGGTGGGGACTGCTGATCATCGGCCTCGTAATCGTCCTTATCACCAGACGAAATTACAACAAAAAACAAAATTCTCATTAATTGCACCTTCATGCGTTATTTAGAAAAAACCATGACAACAAAACAAACATCGCCCACCGTGGGGATCGAACCCACGACCACAAGGTTAAGAGCCTTGCGCTCTACCGACTGAGCTAGACGGGCTTACGTCTGTTATTGTAGAGATTAACTTTGATAATACAAACAATTAAAATGAAAGATCGTACGCTTCCATTTCACTTGCTAGTGGGAAGTTGTGATTACCGTGACAGTCAGATTACTAATTGCTGGTCAAAGAAGGGCGTCTGACAAAACCAACATTCGTTAGCTCCTAAACTCTCGCAACGATAAAGTGTGAGTCTTGAGAGAAGAGAATCCGCATATTTGCTAAGCAAAATAATGTTATGATAAGTAGAGATTTAGTGAAAATTAGGTTAAACTCTACTATCCAGAGTACTACAGTCATCAAATTCTCGCTCATAGACCATGAAGAGGGTATCACATTGCATACACGAACATCAGTACACTGTTTTTGTCGATAGACCACCAAAGAATGAAAGCCCTTGCTATCTCCCCACGAGCAAAAACATTCCATTTTATCCAAAGCGCTAAACCCTCTCCTGAATCTCATGTGCCGCTCTTCCCTAAGACAACTCCAAGGAACCTAAATCAGAGAAAATTCCCAAAGCACTGGGTACCAAAAATAATATACAATGTGCAGTTTCAGTCCTAAACTTCCAATGTTTGGGGAACTAAGGCTCAGAAGAATGGAGAAGAGCTGATGACAACATGAAGAGAAAGTACAACATCAAAAGAATTTCACCTATCGTTAGTTGCCAATCTTTTGGTCTCCCAACTTACAAAATCACCATTCATTGCATAAAAGCCCTCAGTGACTGACGATGACTAAGAAAACTGCAAATGCAGATACACGCACCCTGCATCAGAATATCAGCTCAGTTGGAAAAGAGATTTAATCAGTCCAGAAAATTCAGAATGGAGAAGATGAGTAATCGGAGTCTTTCTTGGGAAGGGCTATAACAAGCAGGTCATCTCAAGGACTGCAGCATATCTTACAGGACTCAGTCCTCAGGTTCTGACTCAAGAACTGGGAGAATGTTTAAAGCTGATGAACCAAGATGCATGTCCCTAACAATGCCTCCATATCCAACCTTGATCCCGTGGCACAAAAGCAAGATGGAATCGCAGAGAGCAGTTCTTCCCTGAAATCAAGAAAATAGATCTTGCATCAAAGAAGATCCAATATCACAAAATAGTCCATCCAATCAAATATCACAAAATGGTACATCCAACACTAGTACACTTGATTGTCATCTTAACTGTCCATCTATCCCCGCAGACAGAGGATCAATGAAGAATGAAAACAGTTCACTTCACCTACAGCATCGGATAGATGTCATAACCACAAGACTCTGTATGTGGATGAACTGTGACTACTTGCATCTGTACATAAACAGGCGCAATATGGAGCTAATACAGTCTTTAAAAAGGTTCATCACTCAGGCTCCATCTTTTGTAACTTCAAAGTACACATTTCTTCTGTTTTGTTGTGTTTTATGTTCTACACTTCACAGCCAGTTAGTAAAATTGTGAGCTTTGATCGGGTTCCCAAAAAATATTGCCTATTTCTCTTATCAGATTTGATTTATATAAACTAATTCCCTTTTCTAATGAGTATTTTTCTTTACTCTTTAAGTTTTACTTTCCCCATAATTGGTACCCATCACTCAGACATTATAACATCACCAGTTAGCTACGTACCTGAAGTGAGAACTGCAGCTTCTTATCCCAGTACAGTGCAAAGATTGGAGGGCTTTTCTTCCCAATCACAAGTATACAAGCTCCTGGATGAAGAATGGAAGGAACACCAGATATGACAGAAATGTATTTTTCAGGGAACCTTTCTTTTGGAGGCAGAGCTCCCAAGAATAAGGGATTTTTGCTAGACTGAGCTCCAGCATAAGATGTAGGATCCACATGTAGCATCCACTTTGGGTGCTCAAGGAAGGCGCAAAATAGATACAAAAGCAAGTGAGAATCAGTTGGCAATTCAAGAGTCCACTTCTTGTTCTTTCTGTCATAGACCTCCCCACTTCCCTGATATTCATAATTCTTCAAGCAGGTTCCTTCAGAAAGCTCTGTTAGAGTTGTACAAGCAGGTAAGTCAAGTATATGTTAACCACAGCAAGGGGTTGCCATCAAATTTACCATTCATGAAAGACAAAAATAGCTGATGGGTATGATGACAATAATCCAGCAGATTTGATTACCCCGGATCCTTTGCACCATATAATCTGCTGGAATAGTGCTATGTGGCAGCAAACCTTTGGCCCACTCTCCTTTCATTAATGTACGCAGCCGCTGATGTTCAGTGATAGCATCGACACATTCTTGCATAATGGGGATTAAAGGATTTTGCTGCGGGGACTGTTGTAGATTGGCTACAGGCACCTTAGCTGCATGTTTTGGAATGATCAACAGGACAAAACTTAGAATCAGTCAACTAAAACTGAAATACAACAATATAGGAAAAGACAACGATTAGTGGTAAACTTACGGGTGTAAGCTTCTATAGTATGCACAAGAGTAGCACGTATTTGATGGAGAAGTCCATCTTCATCAAGCGTAAATGCTGGCTGCCATTCTTTCCTATCCATCGAAGCCACAGAAGCCATGGTTCCACTGTTTGGTGAATCACTTCCAACTTGACTAATGGTGACTGAAACACCAAGTTTAGCAGCTGCTTGCATCACCTACATACATTTTGACAACAACCAAAGACACTGTAAAAGTGAAACAACTATAGGCTTTTTCAAAATTATGCAGAAGTATTGCCTTATAGACTATGAAATGTTTGAAAACAAATAACTATAGGTAACATGTAAGTTGTAAATCAACCAGAATAGTAGACAGGTCCCAAACACGATAAATATTCAAAAGACTAAACGAGTGCTCAAAATAATAAGAACATAAAAGTAATAGTTGATTAGGGTAATGACAAACCTGAATATGACTGGTCTCAATCTTGGTAAGTAAAGGATTTATTACAACCGAAGAAAACCATTGCCTGAGCCGATCGCGCCACTGCTCAATTTGAGGATAGACACCAAAATTCTTGAAAGCTTCAATGGACTCTTCCATGGACATTGGTGTCGGAAGGTCACCTTCTCCTTTCTTCGGGGGAGTAGTGAATTTCTGGGAACCAGGAGACAGCCTAACAGGCCTCAAAGGCATGCTCCTGGTGGTTCCAGATGTTTTGGCTGGACTTGCAATTGTATTAGGACTAGAAATGGTTAAACCCCGAACGGTGGGTGGTGGAGTTGCAAGTTTACCAGCTGATTCAGTGATTTTTTCATCCACTTCTGCCAAGAATTGTTCAAGCTGTTCTTCTGTTGTTATCTCTTTAGTAGAGGAGGCTTGCTTACTTGACCAAGGGGTTGAGACGGTTGAATTCATCCCTGGTGAAGTTTTACCTGCAGATAAAGGTGAGCTGCCCCCAGGGACAAGATAAAATGAGGAAGGAGAACTCTGTGATTTGGGTGGGGTGCTATAAGAAGGCATCTTATTTCCACCGCTTAGAATATGTTTATCAGAGCCTACTCGAGACTTGTGATCGGAACCAGTGATTGACTGATGAATAGGAACAAGTATATCTGAAGCAGATAGTGTAGGTTTGGACCTTGGTGGTTTTCTTGATGATTCAAATTCAACAGGCTCAACTTTTGGCTTCATACCCAAAAGCTCTAGTTGACGGCGCGTTAGATGTGATTGACCCATCATTTCTTTAGACAGAGATTGTACTGGCGCACCAATAACATTTCTCTTTTTACATAGAAAGAGGCCTTTAAAAAGGGCAAATACAGATCCAGCAAAAACTAACCCCACCACAGCCTGTATTATCTTGGCAACAAAATCTGTAATAGAACACAGATGTTAAGCACAATTTTTTATTCAAACATGTTTCAGAGACAATCACAGATATTTCATCAAACAAGAAACTTACAAGCTGCTTCTAAGGAAAACGTCCTGAGTTTTACCGTCTGAATCAAAACATTTTCCCTGCATCAATCATAAGCAAGTATGAGCATTAACAACAAAAGATTACGATTAATTTGCCCCAAGCAACTAAGCACGAAGTTTGAACTAATCTTTGCAGATTGCCAGAAAAAGAAAAGAATGTCAATAAAGAAATAGGATCTCAAATCCAAGTTTAGCATCAAAACCATGCAGTTGAATACCAGAATTAAAATATGCGTTAAACATGTAAACAAAATATCAAACTTGCCCACTTATTTTTTTCGTTCATATCCTATCAATTTTCTCAATCAACCAATCCCCAAGAAACACTAATGAGCGGTAAAAGCCCTAACAGCACATTTTCGAATCAACCCACGCCTAATTAATGTGTTCCGCACTATACACACACGCTATACGCTAGAACTCTGGCATCGTTAAATCATAATAAAGGTACATACCTGGAAGTAACGGAGACAAGGGCGACAGCTGAAATGGAAGAGAGAAAGAAGATGAAGAGAAGTGTTGAATTAGAGGGCTGTTGGCTGTTGGCGGTTAAAACGGCAGACATTGCTGGGTTCTGGTATACAGTAAACTTTATTGCCTTTTCAAGTTTGTCTCTGCCGCCTCCTCCTTCGTTCATTTCCGGCGATTGGTGGACCTGGACGACGGCGACCTGAAGTTAGCGGAGGAAGTCTCAGTTTTGAAGCTCAAAAAGTTTGAATGGTGAGAAAACAAAAGAGAAGAAACACTTAAAACAAAGAAAGAGACCTATGCCTTCGGCTGATACTATGTTAGTGTAATTAACCCTTTTAGACTTTCAGTCGATTTTGGACATCATTAGAATTTTAAAAAATGGGGGGGCCTTCACCTTAATTTAAACAGCTTCTTCAAAAAAACACGCAAAGAAAGTTAATATTTTATTTTAACCATGGGTAAAGAAAGTCGAATTACCCATGTCTATATGTGCAACATCCAGTTCTCATCATTTATCTTCTTTTCCATCGATCAAAGATGGTTTCTGTTAGAGATTAACAGATCAAAACACAGCCACAAAGATTATGTTAAACACAGGATTGATTTTATATGTATAGAAACGAAAAATACATACTTGGTTAACCGTTGTAATTCCACCGGTTAAAGAACTGTCTATTTTCAATTTCTATTGCAGAGATCTCCTACTCAATTTTCTGTAAACTTCAGAGAAGAAAAAGAAAGCCAGCATGAAACCAATATACACAGATATCAATTGTTTTCTCAAAACGTCGCTTTCATATATTTCTGTATGTAACTACCTTTAGTAGTTATTTAAGAATGATGACTGATTATACTCATCATAGGTGTATACAAGTCATTATCTCTCACTTACACATGATGGGTTTAATAAAACTCTGTAGTACTCATACTTGTTCAATGATCGGTGTGACCAGCATGCGACAAGAGCACAGTTTCATATATCTGTTAGGAGTATATGACATCTCGATTTAACAAATTGATCTTGGGACTTATGAGTCCTTAAGTAGACATTGTATGTTATACCCTATGTCATATATCGCATTTGCATTTTTCCTTTGATCTCAAATATATTCAATGTTTAACTTGAGTTCACTCATCTACTCAAAAATTTATTCAGAACTCACATTTGGCAATGTAAGATAACATAGTTATTAATAAATCACTTTAAACCAATTTTCATACGGCATTTATGATTTAAGTTTCTCGCTTTCAATTATCACCTAGATAATAAACTTTAAACATGCCTTGTCTCTAGCGAGCATAAACACTAGAGGTGATTTCCCGTGTGAAAGAGCCAATTTATAATCTGTCTCATATACTTATGATTCATTCCAAAATATATTTATACACAAACACATATATTCGTGAATCAAATGATACACAATGTATAATCTTCATCATACGTTATATCCAAACATATGACATTCGACTGAGTGAACATACATAAAGAAATGTTTTTTTTGGTACATCGGAAAGTTAAAAAACAAAAAATAAAATAAAGAAACAAGAAAAATCATTCTCTCAAAAAGCACACTCCTGAAGCATCAGCAGCTAGGTCTAGTAAGAGATCTGGAGGCGGTGAAACCCATTCGTAAAATTCCTGTCGATTTCTGCTTCCTCGTTTAGCAAGGGAATCTGCTACTCTATTTCTATCCCTTAGAGAATGACGTCATAGAATATCCCAATCCCAATCCTTACAAACAATGATATCAGCGACAATATTAGCCAAAGGGTGAAACAACCAATCATCACTAGAGATCAACCGAAGGGCCTCTAAGGAGTCCGACACCACCATAATTTTTCGAAACCCAGTGCGCCAAGCTATTGGTAGCCCTGTCCTTATGGCCAATAGTTCGGCCGTCATATTCGTCGCAACTCCAATATAGCCAGCAAACCCACGCAGCCAGCGCCCATAATGATCTTTAAAAACACCTCCGATTCCAGCGTCTCCAGGATTATTTAAAGCACTACCATCAACATTCAAACAGATGTAATGAAGATCTAGGGCCAACCATGACACCCATCGTTGAACCAGGACAGGATCCCTTTGAAGACTACCAAAGCAACGACACCAATCTTGTATAGTCACAAAAAGAAGTGATTCTTGGTGAAATTTTGTCAAAGGACTCGCATCAAAGATAGCTTGATTACGCCCCCGCCAAATAATCCATATGGTAGCTAAGAATATTATATCACTATTATGAGAAATACTAGATTCACAAGCCCGTGAACTCCATTTTCTAAACTAACCCACAACTTCAGGATCCACCGGAGCAAAGAAATCAGTAGGAACGACATTATTGAAAGCTTTAAACCAGAGATACGAAACCTCTCTACAGTCTCTAAAAAGATGCATCGGAGTCTCTACCCCACACGAACAACGCCTACAAAGACCATTACTCTCTAAGTTTCTTGCCCATCTTAACTCTTGAGTATGAACTCTTCCGAGACACAACAACCAAGCCATAACACGAATTTTCTCGGGACCCCTCAGCTTCCACACCCAATCACAATTAGTATTGGAAGGAATAATACCCAAATTCTCACTATTGTTCAGAACCCAATTATAAGCACTATTAACAATATATCTACCATTAGGAGACTGACCCCAAATCCATCGGTCTGGAACCCCTGCCCAAAGCGAGCAATGAATCCGAGGCAAAGAGTTTTTAATGTCCTCGTTAATGGGAGTCCGGAGCTTATCAAAATCCCAGTCCCCATTATGCTTAATAACATCACTGATCCTGAGCGCCATATCTTCTCCTGCAATCTTCTCCATCAACTCTGCCAGCGGACCTAAATTGCACCAAGAATCGAACCAGAACGGGGTGGAGGCACCATCGGAAACTCGCCATTTGAAACCCCTCCGAATCTCCTGTAACGTTTTCAGTTTCTCCTGCCACAGAGAAGAGCCCTTCTTGCCATCCAACCACTTATCCACGTAAATTCCATTCGCATAATGATTTAAAAGGACTTGGGCCCAATGTTTTTCGGGGTGGGATATCAAGCCCCAAACAAGTTTTCCTAGCATAGATATATTGATTCTTCTATAATCCCGTACGCCCAGACCACCCATCTTCTTTGGTTTTGCAACATCTTTCCAATTCACCAAATGAAGCCCTTTGTGACCGGCTCTAGTGTTCCAAATGAACCCACACACTATTTGATCAATTTTGTCACAAACAAAGTTCGGAAGCCAAGTTGTTTGCATAATATAAACCGACAAAGCATTCAAAACAGAGCGAACCATAGTAATACGCCCAGCAAGATTTAAGTGATTCATTTTCCAAGAAGAAAGCTTGTTATTCACCCTCTCAAGTAGCTCATTATACATCCGACTGTTCCTTTTTCCATTACCCAAAGGGAATCCAAGATACTTTCCAATATCGGTCGTAGCGCCAATATTAATCAGGCTCCCTAACAAATTAATTCTATCACGCTTCATACCACCCGACGGAAGCCACTTCGACTTAGATTCACTCACCTTCATACCCGATGCCTGACAGAACAATTTTATAATTCGATTCACCTCCTGATCCTGCTTCGGGTTAGCTTTCATACAAAGAAGAACATCGTCGGCAAAAAACAAATGAGAAATTTTGACCCCACCTCTTGAGCAGGCAATAGGCTTCCAATTATTAGTAGAAACACTCTCATTAATCAAAGCGGCAAATTTTTCCAGGCAAAGAACAAACAAATAAGGAGATAGAGGGTCCCCTTGATGAATACCCCTTCGGGGATGAAAACTATTAAGCTTTTCCCCATTCCAAAGAACAGTCAACTTTGTGCTCCGAATACAATTCATGATGAGTTTAACGACCCGCTTCGAGAAGTTAAAATCAATCAAGGTACCCTCCAAAAAATCCCAATTGACTCTATCATAAGCTTTCTCGAGGTCCAATTTGATCAACATCGAACCCAACCGACCCTTGGCTCTTTTTAAGTAATGTACCACTTCTCTCGCCAAAATGACATTGTCCACCGTACCTCTACCTGGAATAAAGCTACCTTGGAACGGATGAATGATTGCATCCATAAAAGGTCTCAGTCGGTGAACTAACACCTTCGTGATAATTTTATAAGTTACATTACAAAGACTTATTGGCCGAAATTTCGAAATGTTCTCCGGGTTGTCTTCCTTAGGAATGAGAACAATCAGAGTCTCTGCAATACGGGGATCAATACTCCCACTAGAGAAAGCTTCCTGAACCATTTTCGTAACTGATCCCCCAATAATATGCCAATACTTTTTGTAAAAAATCGGTTGGAAGCTATCCGGCCCTGGAGATTTGAAACTACCCATAGATTGGACTGCCTTCCACACCTCATCACTGGACACCGGGCTATTTAAAAGTTCTCTCATATTGTCTCCGAGAGCCCCATGATTAAGGGTCAATTTGCTAACCCCATGGCCCTCTACCACTCCAAAAAGATCTATAAAATAGATCTGAACCTCGGTTTTAATCAGATATGGGTTTTCGCACCAAACGTCACTACCCCTGAGTTTTAACCGGTCAATTTTATTTCTCCTACGACGGATAACGGTAGTGGCATGAAAATATTTAGTGTTACGGTCTCCAAAGGTCACCTTCTTCTCCCTACTCTTTTGGAACCATAATAACTCCTCTTGTTTCAAAGTCTGATTATAATCTTTAATTAAAGTGAACTCTAGATCTCGCAAGCCTTCAGAATCACTACAAAAGTGACTTTGTTGGACTCCTTGTATCCGTGTAAGCAAATGACGCTTCCGTCTGAAAATATTTCCAAAAACATTCTTGTTAAAAACAAGGGCTGCTTTCTCCACATTTTTTAATGCTGAACAAGGGTGCACTGCGGAATCCCAGTTAGAAAGAACCACATTTTCAAACCTATTATCTTCAGTCCAAGCCACCTCAAAGCGGAACGGTTTATTGTGAATCCTTCCACTCAAACCCCCGGTCCTCAAAAGAATAGGAGCGTGATTCGAATACACCCGCGGAAGGTGAGAAATTAGCACTTCCGGATACAAGAGCCTCCAACTAATATTAGCAACTCCACGATCTAGTCTCTGTGCTATAAAGTTAGCTGTGTTTCGAACCCAAGTAAATTTTGGTCCAACAAACCCCAAATCAAGTAATTCACAAGATTGCAATTGATCTAGGAATTTTCTGACTCTATGTGGATGATATGTCCCTCCTACTTTTTCCGAAACCGAAGCAACCTCATTCATGTCTCCAATAACTAACCAGGGGTCCCCACTAGTATATATATCTGTAACCAAATGTTGCCAGAGCTCTTCTCGTTTGGTAGCTACCGGACTTGCATAAACAGCAGAAAGCCTCCAACTCACACCATCGCGAAGTCTAACAAAACCAGAAACTGCCTGAGAGGTAACCGTAACGTTAGTAAAATCACATTTGTCTCTTTTCCACATCACCCAAATACCACCAGAACGGCCAACCACATTATGAAAAACATGACCATCAAACCCGATTTGGTTCCAGAAAGAAATTGACTGCTGGAATTGGATCTTTGGTTTGACAATGATTATTAAATCCACACTATGCACTGAAGCAAATTCACTAATGTGTCTACGGGCAATACTATTACCTGCCCCACGAATATTCCAAGCCATAATATTTAACTGAATCATTAAATAAGGATGTTGAAAAAAAACTGGGAAAGAAAGCTCTAGCAATCACACTGATGTGAAATTCTCTCTGTATCGTCTACCATGTCTTCATCGTCAACCACTTGGAGGTTTAAAGTAGTTCCATTATCAACTCCCTTCGCTGAATACTCAATATTTGGGGGGCGAGGAGGATGATACGTCTCAGCCATAAGAATACCGTCATTGGGATTTTTGATTGTGGAAATAGGAGGTGCAACATTCTCATATGTCTTTAATATGTCCGGGCCAACCTCCTCAAATTGAGTTTCAGCCACCACAATGGTATCCGTAAGATTGATTTTACCTGCTACAGATACATTCACTTTCTCTATGTAATCCAGCAAAGTATTTGACTGTTTCTCATGCTGTGTCCCCTTGCTTGAGTTACCTGTAAAAGCCTTCTTGAAATATCTTTTTTCAGATTAATGTCATTAGAAGTCCTCGGGCTACCTCGTCCCTGCACAAAGGATTGCACTCCTTGTGGCTGAAAACTTTCATGCTCTTCGTCAATATGAAGGTCCGCAAACCTATTGGTAGTAGGGGCTGTATTTTTGGTCATGTTCTTATCACGCCCACGGTTAAAAGTTCTAGTCGTCCGCTTCACTACCATCCAATCCGTGTCCATTATGACTATCTGTAAAATTCTTTCCCATTTGCTGATCCTGGGTATCTTCCTCCACCACTACATTATTGGTTTTAGGATCACTCGGGCATGCGCTTAACAGATGTCCATATAATCCATAACCAAAGCAAATTTTGTGAAGTCCCTCGTATTCAATACGATATAGTTCACCATGTACCATGATCCTTGGAACAAGAGGCAAGGTTAAATCTATTTCCACACAGATTCTAGCAAACTTTCCCCTGTTAGCTTTGAAGGTGTTACCATCCAGTTTAATAGGTCGACCAATCACCCCTGCAAAGGTGGTTAAAACTTTAACATCATAAAACTCCATAGGTAATTCTGGGATACGAATCCACACTCTTGCTTTTTCAATCGTAGCTTGCGAGGGTTTAAAACCCAAACTCCAATCCTGCACTATTAGATAGTGGTCTTGCACCATCCATGGACCCTTAGATAAAGCATCATTCTTATCTTCTGGGTTGGAAAATTTCACCATGAAAAAGCCATTCACGAGATCCACAACTTCCATACTACCTTTCGGTTTCCACAATTGAAACAATTTTGTCTTCATAAAATAGAAACCTAAGGATTTATCCAAAACTTTGATCAACACAGTTCTTTGATCAACAGTAGCTTAATGATAGAATTTTATCTTAATTGTGGACTAACATAATAAAATATTGTGTACAAACCCCGATTAATTAGATGTCAATAGTAATTCTCTCTCTAACGTGTCATTGGGCCTGTGTCCATGGTCCTGCGATGATGGGCAGGCTTGGCCCATGTATTATAAAGCACAGGAGGCCCTACTGCTAGCCAACCTTAATATACAGCCGCCCCATTGAAAATTGTATGTGTTCTTTTGCTGATTAAGGTTCGGAATAGCAGTAGTAAAACCTCTGCGTCTCGATCACATCGTTTCATAGAACATTACAATGGATTCAATATTTCCCCAATTTCCAGGTATTTGTCCATCCAATTATTGAATATGGTATGTTGCAATTCTAGGGTTGATCACTTGTGTTGATTAATTATGCAATTAATCTGTCATTTCGCGTTCAATTTTCTTTCAATACAGCCTAAGGGTGTTTCAACCCTTTCCACTTAATCTAGTTCATATATTTGTGTAGATCTCACATAAACGTGTGGATGAGATTTAACAAAATAGGATAAGAATTGGTTAACCAAAACAAAAGATCTGATCCTCAATACACAAGGCTTTTCACTTTTAGAGATGATCACTTTGGGAGGGTGGGAGAGGATCGTCAATTACACGTAATTTTCTTTTTGTATTTTACAAAAAAATTATTTACTAACTCGAACTTATATTTTAGTCACAAAGGAGTAACTTGTCATCTCTTCTTCAGTTGTTATTACTCGAGGTACATATAGAAAAACATACTTCAGCTTTGCAGTCTTTCTACTCCTCAAAGCAACTGGTAAAACATAATAGAATGGTGCTGTCACTACAAAGATACAAGCTCAAGAGATAGATAGGTTTTCAAAATCTCCTTAAGCTATGTTGTATATAGCATAAGGCAAGAATGTAATCAAAGGCTAAAAAGATTTGATTGATAGGACAAGATTGCATATGGTTATTCATCATATATACTTTAGTTGTAGTTCCTGAATACGATTGGTTATTCATTATATAATCAAGAACACAAAATCATTGTTGCTTTAAGCAACTTTACATACATCTTTTACTTTGATGCCAATTTTTTATGTACATGAAAATTAGCTAATAGTAAAAATGTTTTTTTTTGAAATTTTAACAATAAAATGATGTATAATGATATCCTTTGAATAGTTGGTATTTCAGAAGATAAGGCAACTAATTAACTAATTATGAACATAATTGCATTTAAAATTGAGATTGTTATTATCTTTCATATAACAAAATGTTATTGTTGGGAAATTAAAACATGATTGATTTCAAACAGCAAAATAATAACGAAATGTTTTTGTTTTTGATTTCTTGACAGCCTAGATCTCTTAAAATCTATAACATGATTAACACATAAAATATAATAAAACATAAATCATAGTTTTTATCTAATTCTAAAGGTTAATCATTTTCTTGTCTTTTCCTTTGAATTATTTTCGAAATTGACTCATCTCAACCCTGGTAGTCACGCGAGTATCTAACCTCCAACAATATTCACAAAAATGTGTTGAAAGAATTCTACAACTATTATAGAAGGTTAGGTAAGAAGTATTAGCTCCATTGGAGCCTAAGTTTATTTATAATAGGTTTTGGACATTTTAGTAATTTAATTAAAACAAAATTATAATTTCAATTAAAATTACAATTAATTATAATTAAATACTAATTATTCCTAAATAAGACCCAGTAGCTTATATTTTCCTTATTTATTAAATATCTCATATATAATCATACAGTTTCTTAAACTTTACAATCAAATGCAACTTAATTAGAGTACATTTTTCTCTTCAACCAATAGGTTTTTAAATATGTTAGCAATGAATATAAATTCTAACCTCAAATCATATTTAAGACCTAAGTGAGGTGACTTGAATAAATTTCCTTAATCAAAGATCTAAGTGAGGTGGCTTAGGGAAAAGACCTAAGTGAGATGACTTAGGAAAATTTTCCTAAACAAAAACCTAAGTGAGATGACTTAGATAATTTTTTTAAAACAAAGATCTAAGTGAGGTGACTTAGGCAAAATTTTGTTAAATAAAAAGACCTAAGTAAGCTTACTTGGACAAATTTCCTAAGACGACACCTATGTGAGATGGCTTAGGTAAAAGACCTTAGTGAGACAACTTAGGCAACAAAATAAGGATCCATAAGTTAAAGAATTAAGGAAAATGAATAAAAACTTGATGAATGGCATGTGTAATGAAATTAAGTTACATGGATCCTTCATGCTTTATATGGCGTTGCTTGTTTAAGGAAACGATATCTTGTTAAGTAGTCGATGTTGTGGGGAATGATGAACTTGTGCTTAAATGACTATGATGATGCTTGATTCAAAAATAAATTTCTTAGCTAAACCTTAATGTGAAATGTGACAATCAAAATTATACCTTAGTGTGAGTGATCCTTGTGTTGGAGTGTTGTTGATACATCAGTTGGCATAATTTTGTGTGAACATAGGTAGTGAACTTACTACTTGTTTTTGTAAACCAAAGTAGTTTTTGACATAAAAATGAATTATGCATGACATTCACTGGTAAAAATGTTTTTCCTTACTAAGTGTAACACTCACATTTACATTATTTTTCCTGTCACAAGAAAAAAAAGGTTATTGAATTGATTAATTAGTAATAGCAATAGTAAGCATGAGTAAGGTCGAGAAACGGTCGACTAAAATTGTCTAATTTATCTCATTTTTTTCATGTATTTGGAACATCATGTCTTTGGATGTAATGTAGACATTTGACGTGTTAGTGTGGTAATGGACTTGTAAACTGAAATTATTATTATGTTTTTACTAAGTAGGATTAAAACTTATGTAGTGAATGGTGATGGGATTACAAATATAATATTATGATGAATGAATGAATGAATTATACCTATTTGGACTTACAATATCTTATTAATTGATTGGTGATTATATAGATAGAATCTATAAACAAGCTAAGTCATATGCCCTCGTAGGGTTAGTTTGGAACCCTGATGTTAGGTAAACATTATGTGGTCCACCACAAGCCTTATTAAGGTGGGAGTGTGACAAGTTGGTATTAGAGGTTAGATTAGGATGATGTGTTTGCATAATGTCTCCAAAATATCTTGGTTGACTTTATAGTAAAAGCGAGAGTAATGCAATTAAAAGAGTTGGGTAAGAAAGAATAAGAGGGTGCTTGGTTGATGGGTTTGGGAAGGGGTTAATGGGTAAGGAATGAAAATTAAGTAGTTGGTTGTTGATTATCATTATAGGGCCAATAGTTTGATATCTCATTTGTTAGGAATCCCTCATACCCTCCATTTAGTAGAAAAATGAAACTCATTCTTTAGTAGTAACTTTTTAAAAAATATTTCAAAGACTAATTAATTAAATACAATTAATTAATTAAAATAATATTATTAATTAAGTAATTACATTATAATTAATTAAAATATAATTAATTAATTAATTAAAATATAATTAATTAATTAAAATATAATTAATTAAAAATTATTCATTCATTAATTAAAATATTATAATTAATTAAAATATAATTCATTAATTAGTTAAAATATAATTAATTAATGTATTTTAATTAATTAATTACAATATAATTAATTAATTAATTAAAATTTAATAAATTTCTTTTCTTAATTTTTTTACAAACTAACTGTTATCAATGGTAATAGTAAACATTCCTTCCTCTTAGCCAACTATCATAATTATAATGACAATATCCATTCTCATTTTAATTAATTAATATATTGTAATTAATTAATTACAATATAATTAATTAATTAAAATTTAATAAATTTCTTTTCTTAATTTTTTTACAAACCAACTGTTATCAATGGTAATAGTAATCATTCATTCCTCTTAACCAACTATCACAATTATAATAATAATATCTATTCTCATTATTCACTATATTTATTCTCATATCTATTATCATTCTCACTTGTGAACCAACTGCTTCCTAAGTCTTGAGGATGTGACAACTAAATGGGAAATTAGTTCTACTCTTATAATAAGCTATTTAATGTATAGTCTTGAGTATAAGAAATTGGCATGACAAATTTTAAGCCAACCGTTGAATTATATGTGTGCAGAATTATGAATATGTAGTTAAAGAAGATACCCTAAAGAAAGGATGACAAAAAAGTATGGTATTAGGTAAATATATGGTGGTGGATGCGTTAGGAATAAGTTGGAGTATTTACATCAAGATTATAAAGAGTAGTTAGGGTAGAGATTTGTTTAGATGTTGGTTATGTTAACCAAAAAGCCCCTGATTATGTTATTAATGTTAGTCATTAATGCTGATTAAAGATATCAAGGATACGTTGGGAAGATGCAAGCGGTCAGTAAATGCTAACTAGAATGAGGAGAAGTTAAGGATGATTAATTGACATAAAGTGATATAGCGATGGGTTGTGAAAGTGATCTATAAGGAAAAGATTGTTATGTATAAAACGGCAAGGTGATAAGTAAGAAAGGAAGATGATTGGCTATAAGGAAGGAAAAAGTCTAAGGAAAAGTATGACATTGGTCATTTTATGGCATAGTTAAAGGAAGAATGCAATGCAGATTGTAGTTGGCAAATAAAATATAAGTGTGGCTAGAGGAAATAGTGAGGTCTAATGGAAATATGATTAGGTGATAAAGTGGGAAGTTAGGGGTATGAGGAATTATTTATTAATGTGAGAATGTAGGATATACTCAAATAGAAACAAACGTCAATTGATTAGGAGTGATATGGAATTAATAAATAAGGGATGGGTTGGTTCGTATCGGAGAATGGTAATAACGATGAGAATGAATATAGTAAAAAATGAGAATGGATATTATCATTATAATTATGTTGGTTGGTTGAGAGAAAAGAATAATTGCTATTACCATTGATACTAATTAGTATGTAAAAAATATTGATAAATAAAATTTTATCTTTTAATTAATTAATTAATTACAATATATTAATTAATTAAAATATTGCAATGAATTAATTAAAAATAATTAAAATTAGTTGCAATTAAATTGTAACTAACTAACTAATTATTTATTTTTAATTAATTATAATGTAATTAATTAATTATATTTTAATTATATTATAATTAATTAATTAATTTGAATATTTTAATTAATGAATAATTAGTTATATTTTAATTAACTAATTCTATTTTAATGAATTATAATGTAATTAATTAATTATATTTAATTAATTAGTATTAAAATTATTTTTAAAAAAGTCACTATTAAGAAATGAGTTTCATTCCTTTACTAAATGGAGGGTATAAAGGATTTCCCGAAAGTGGGATATCAAACTATTATCCCTATAATGATAATCAACAACCAACTACTCACTTTTCATTTCTTACCTATTAACCTCTTCCTAAATCCATTAACCAAGTACTTCCTAAGATTTTTGGGTTAAACAGAATGAAGATGAATGCTATTAGAAAGCCATTGGTGATGATGAATAAGATTTTAGAGTTGAGGTTATGTATTAAAAATCTTAAAGGTAAATAATAAATAGATCAAAGGGTGATTGTATCGGAGATAAATAATAGATTTGAATGATGAATAATGATATATGGTTGACTAATTGGTGAGATAGTATACATGGAAGCAAAGTTTTTTTTTTGTGCAACTAGGGTATCTCCGTCGAACACAGAGACTAATCCCTTTACCACGGGAGCTCACACTAAGCGGTAAATAGCTGGCCACAAGATGCGCTCCATTCTCATGAGTGGGGGATCCAATCCCCCACCACATGAGAAAGCAAAGATACAAACTAATTAATGGGCAAAGCTTTAATGTGATGAATTAGGACTAAAGTGAGATTTAACCACCATTTTGGGTAATTAATATTGGATAGGCAGAAAGTGATTAAGTGCTTAAGAAGTAAGTTAATTATGATGAAAAAGAATGAAAATACATGGATGGTTATATGTAAAGGGAATAGATGTGTGGATAAGATGACGATATTAGATAGAGATATCTATATAGAATGATGATTGACGAGTTTGGATTAGATTAAGATGTAACAATTAAGAGGATAGATAGTGACATATTTAAAACAACTAGGTTTATTCGAAAAGGAAAGTAAATTGAGATGGAAAGTAAGATAAAAATTTCTATTATTTGATACGATGTCATTTTACCAAGATTTTCTAAATAAATAATAATTTTATTTTTATATGTATATTTTGGGATAATGATTATGTAGTTACCTAAAAAAAATTTCAAGAGTAACGCTTCCAAATTTGGAGGAAGAAATTTTGTTAAGAGAGGGAGAATTGTTACACCATCTTATTAATTTATATTTTCTCATATAGAGTGCTTTATTATAATTATTTTGATTCTTAAACTTGAATTTTTAAATAGTTTACATTTTGGTGGTTAAAAAAGGAAATTTTGATTTTCATTAAAATTAGTTTAATGAGAAGATATTTGAAAATAATTGATGAAAATTGGGAATAAACTTGGTTAATTCAATTTTTTTAGAAATAATGAAAAATAATTTATTTTAACGAATAAAATGGAAGAAAATGTGTTAGAGATGAAACACGAAACAATTATTGGAAAAAAAACAAGGTGCGTGGACAAATAAGGACACGGAGCAAAATAAGTGGAAGAATGTTCATGCTTGCATGGGTAGCTTAACTGGTCCTTAGGAAGGTTGTTGAGTGTCAAGACTCTCAGGTTCGAGCCCCGACAGCGACAGTGTAGAGTTTTATCTAATGTGGTGGCTCCTTGTGCACACTGAACACTGAGCCGTCTTTATTCATGTATTTGTTTAGTTTATTCTCATAAAAGGGAAAGTGCTTGGATCTTATAGGTTAACAGATATTAACAAGTTTCTGAAAATGATATGTCTAGCAGAACTAAAGTTGTGTCCAAGATTATACTTGGTTGGGTCGGTCGTACAGGGCCCGAGCCCAGTCAAAACGACCTATGGGCCGATCGGTCCAATCTTTAAAGAGCAG
>JANITX010000009.1:5748769-5761159 GCA_027564395.1 Erythroxylum ulei
AAGATAGTTAAAGACTTTTGAAATTAAGTTAGTTCAGGATTTTTGTATTTTGGAATCATCTTAAGCATAAGCATTCAATTGTATCATGTGTGGTTTGTATTTTGTATTTCAAATTGTATTAAGGCAAAAAGGGGGTGGTTTTTTAATGTAAAGATATTATGAAAACAAACATCGTGTTCTGTATGGGCCCAAGTGATTTTTCGAAACTCTGATGTATTCAATGATGTTTGCATCTTTGTGACTGAAATGGTTTTAAATAATCGAGCCAATTTGTTTATCGACTTTTTCGCATATGCTTTAATTGTTTAAGAAAAATTTGCAATGAGTTTGTTTCAGTTTATGGCTTTGAATGTTGGGCTCCGGAAGTGAGGTCCAATAAGAATTTGATGGATTGCAATGGTAAAATCATTGAGATACTTAAAGTTGAGTACCTTGTGTTGCCAATCAAGCAAACTGTGATATTTAAGTGTGATTGGTTTAACTCGACTTCAAATATTGGAACAAAAGTGCATAGCCGATACACTCTTGTTGAAATCAACAACTGCAGAAGATTAAAACAATTTGAACCTTTCGTGTTGGCTATGCAAGCGAAACAGGTGTGTTATGTCCTTTCTTAGCTTACGACAAGATAACTTAGATTGGTTGGCGGTTTGTAAAGTTAAACCTAGAGGTGTTTTTAAATCTCATGGAAAAGGAGAAAAGAGAATTGAAAGTGAAGCGTTTCAGGAAGATGCTTATTTTATAAATGCATCTGTGACATATAATGATAATGAACCTTTGAATGATCCATCTAACGAATATGTTGACATGTCATCTAGAGAGGAGGACGAGGGTCAGAGATTTGAAGAGGAGCTGGATTTTGATTTTTATTCTTCAGAAAATGAAGATGATTGTAATTTATAATTAAGTTATGATAACGATTAATTTGTGTTTGTATGTGAATATTTAATTCGACAAAGAAGATCATTTTAAACTTTTCCATATATTGTGTCAAATATTTAATTCAAATTCTTAATCAAGGAATGTCGACATGGCATCTGGTTCCGGATGATAGTAATTCATTCCGTTAGGAGGAATGTGGCAAAATTGTCCCTGCCGAAGGATTACACAATGCAACAAAAATCTCCACTTAGTTTGTCTTCCATGACCGATCTTCTGCTTCAAGGTGTATAGTATTATCTGAACAAATCCACTTTCCTTATTAGGTACATCTAATCTCCTTTTATGAAGATATTATATTTATTCACATTTGATGTTATAAACTACACGTTTTAAGCTTGCTTGTATCTCGAAGATGACATGTATGTTGAAGGAGGCGGGAGCAATGACACAATGGTCGATAAAGGATTAGGGAAATTGGTTGCTTTGGAAACGTTTCCAGTTCCACAGAGCTCGTCTGTCAATTCACGTAAGTATGGGTTTTCATGATAGGTTTGTTTAACTAGTATCTAATATGACAATATAAAAACTCAGTTCTATACTAATTGTGTTCTAGGTAAACCGTTTCTTACCGTTTCATCTACAAGTTTAGCAATAATGGAAACGTTGTTGTAAGAAGGTGTTCAAAATCTTACATATGAGGGAAGAACTTTCACTGTTTCCATTAGTGTGTTCGAACATGCCAGGACCCTTCTCGGGAATCCAGCCATCGGGGACTTATTTACCTTCATCGACTCTCATGTCACTTGGAATCCAACTAAATAATTGTATCATTGTGATTTATCTCTGCAATACGTTAGACTCAGCTTCAAACTAATTTCATTATTGTTCTATGACTGTAACAATTATATTTGTAATTGAATTCAAAGTTTGTACTTCAATATGATAATCAACAAATCGCAATAACCTATTATAACTATTATGTAAAGCATTGTAATAGTTCAAATTCTTATGTTTCTACAAAATTCATTAAACAATGAATTTCAGGTAGAAATATGGGACCAAAGAGACAACGTGATGCAATGCAGCCCAGGTTTAGACGCATGTTCGACAGTACTTACTGTGAGGGTGGACAATCACAATCTCCGGCTACAATGGAATCACCACCTCCACCTCCAGAGCCTCTAGTTGCAGATGAAGCATCACCTGTTGCTCTTAATGTTTCACCATTCACTACTAATCTATCATCCACTACCCCTATAACGGATGAAGGAGATGACCACCAGCCTAGAGCTGAGGGACCTGATGGAAGAAAATATAACATAATAGTTAATAAGATGTAAGCGACATCGCATGAAATACTATATATGTTTATAATTTTTGCAAATGGTATAAAATTATTTGTTCTTCTATTAGGTTGATTCCATCTGGACCGTGTTCCAGATATATGACATCTACATTTAACGAGAGGATTGATCCTGAGGGTTATGTATGGAAGAAGATCTCTCAGGCCACAAAAACATTTTACTTTCAGGAGTTTGAGGTACAATATTAAAATAATTTTCTTTTTTCGTTTATTTGTATACATTAATTGCATAAATAATAGTAGATTATAAGTACTCGAATGTTTTCCTTTTAATTTCAAAAACAATTTATTAGGATTCTGGTATCTACGGGGTCATACATGGTTTATGGGAGAAGCGAGCTCGTACACGTTATCACAACTTTATTGATGCGATACATAAGGCTGATGTACAACCGCCTTATATTTCTGAGGGCATATGGAGTTGTTGGCAGGAGTACTGGACATTACCTCAGGCAATGTTCATATCAGGGCGTAACTCGACCAACAGACATGGAGACTCAGGGGGAGACAATTTTCCTGTTTATACGGGCGGATCAATTACCCACTACGAGCATGCAGAGAGACTTGTAAGTATCTAACTATTACACTTATATTCTCATTTTTTTACTTTGCTATTTTTCAATTTAAATTAATTTGTGAATATTGTGATGATAGATAATGACCATGGTATAAATGTCTGGTGCCATATATGGTTGTGGTGAGTTATTTTCTTTATTCAACAGGGAGGAATATCATAAAAATAGAGGAAACTTTGCCGAAATTTTTATAAATTCTAGTTTAACTTAAAACATTTTATTGTTATGTAGGAAAAGTCTATGAGCATAAGACCTACGCCCCGTCAGTTGTTTTTGCATACTCGCACTAAGAAGCATAACGGTGTGACATTCGTCAACAGTCGATGTAGAGAACTAAATGTATGTGAAATTCATGGTTTAATATTCATTCTTAATAATTATCACTTACTAATTATAATATAAGCATTGCCTCCTAATAGGACCAAATATAACAAACAATTCAGCGACAATCTCAGGAAGAACAAGTTGTTGATAAGAGCCAGGCATATTTTGATGTAGTGGGTGGTAGTGACAGTCGTGGAAGGATCTTCGGGTTAAGTTCATTTGAGAACACATGTTATTTGCAGTCTTCTATGTTTAGTACAACAGCATCTACTACATGGCCAACAGTGGAATGTATCCATCACCTTGAAAGCACAGTGCAGACCTTGATGGACGTAATAACTAAGCTCCAAAATGACATGGAGCAATTGAGGAGGAGTGACAGAGAGTTAGACCATCCGCGCTTATCAGGACGATAGGATTGTTGTGGTCATTTGGTTTGAATTTATACACAATTTAATGTTTTTATTATCATTTAAGAAATCTTTTCCTTTATATGATCAATTAATTTTCTGTTTAAACAAAATTAATAATCAAAAAATTATGCATAGATAATTTATAGCTATTGACATTGAAATCAAATTTAACGTCGAGATTTTAAAAACAATTGGCATTCAACAAGTCATTTACAGAGAGTTAAAGGTGACCTTAGCAAGCGTACAGGAGCTTCGAGCCCTGGATTAAGTAACGGGGGTTGCATTTGAAGAAGGAAAATCGTTACTGACGGAAATATACTTCCGTCGCTAACTTAAGTGATATTTACCGACAGATAAGGAAATCTGTTGGAAAAAACCCGAATCATCTACTGACAGTTATTGGCAAACTGTTGGCATATGTTTACGTTTTTACTACACATTCACCGATGATTTATCATAAACCGTCTGTATCTACACCGATGAAAACTAGATTCCGTTGGCACAATTTACCGATGGCCGATTTAGCGATGGAAGTATCCGTCGGTTAAAACCATCAGGAAATTATATTACCGACGGAAAGTTAACGTTTTTTGTCAGTAAAACACCCTTTTTCTTGCAGTGACAGGATGTAAATCAACATGCATAAGAAAATTAATACAATACTCTCCTTCCACTTTCTAAGCTTCATTTTTATTTCAATATTATGCACCGAAAGTTTTATTTAATGTACATTAAAATTATAATAAATTAATCTGCTCGTTATTAAAAGAATTGCTTTCATATATAATTTTTGTGTTGTTCTTCAAACCTTAATCCCTTGGAGGGTTGGTCTCAGGTCTACTAATCTCAATGACAGCAGAAGGGACAATACCTTGGCTAATTTCATGACTTTGTTCATCGTTCTGATTAGATGGGTACAGATCATAGGGTCGCGCAAAAGTTGGTGATCTGTTGAGAAAGTTGGAGTAAGTTGGAGAACCAAGATTGTTGTGGTTATTATGAGAGCTGAAATAAGCAGACGATGTGCTGGGACTGGGAGATGGGTGAGAGCTGTTCGATGGTGAAACTTCGTTCTTCTTCTTCTTCTTTTTCACTTCGGCAAGCCATTTCTTTAATATGCTTGCTGTTTGCTCTTCCAACACTGCACTCTTGTATTGTGAACCCATCTGTAATTTGTTAGGAATTCAATTATTTCATCTTCGTATTTGAGCTACACATGTATATCAGCTACGAATATGACCAAGCTTGTGCATGTATATGTGTATAAATACTTGGATAATGTACCTGAGTTACTAGAGCGTAAAGAGGAAGAGTAATGTAGCTGCACAGGACTTGGATTGTCACCCTGTAGATATAAATTATCAGATACCTCAGACCAGTGATTGATAAAAGAAGTTAAATCATTTTTTTATAAACTTATTACATGCTTGCAGTCAATTTTGTGTATTCTAATGGAGTTATGAAATTTTAATCTATCTTACTTATCACATTTTTGTATTCTTTTATCCCTATTTATAATATTTGGAAAAGATATGAGTACAAATTTATATAATTCAAGAAAATATATAATGTTAGTAAAGTTGAAGGATATGGGTTTCATTATTATATTTAAATGGTTGCAAGAAGAAAGGCGCTTACGCTAGGACAACCCTAATCGCAATAATCACTGGCTTTTCATGGTAGCAGGACTTGATCCCAAATTGAAGCTGCATCATTCAGGGATAATCAACATTAACTTTTCACTCGCTAGCTATGAATGTTAAAGTCCAAACAAATGCACTTAAATATTAAAGTGGCAACAGAAGCCATACCGTGATCCAGACGAAGAATGCCACCTCGAATGAGTTCTATGTACAAAAGATAAAAATAAAAACAAGAACTCATTACCGACGTAATCGTATGAATTAGAGTGAAAATGATCGATTAATTAGCGAGAAATATAGATTATTACCACAAACAAGGTGTAATGGATGAGTGTGAGAACAAATTTGGGCCGACTAAGCCAAAAGAGATTGTCATTTGGTTGAACTAAAGGTGCCCCTTTTATTACTATGCTCTGGTCTTTAAGTTCAAGAGCCATTTCAGCCAGGATCATTCCCAATTTGGCCCCAAGAAGAAGCACTATCTGCAATCCCAACAAATAAATTGTAATTTATACTGACTAATTAGATTTAGAAAACATAATTATTAATTGAAGAGTAGGAATCTTGAGTACTACTTACAACCAGTGGAAGAAAAGACACCCATAGATACACATTCCAACCTGCGGTTCAACGTTTCCACAGTCCAGTCAAACATTATTGGAACTGTATAGTTATGCATGATTGAGAAGGAAAAAGAGCTGTAAAACTTAATTACTGACCATGCACATCCAGAAGCTCGAAGACGACCACAAATAGCCACATGAAAGGACTGGGAAAAGATTGATTAATTCATTAAACAATAACCATAATAGTTCTAAGATTAATCTGCCTTAATTATTGAAGCAGTATAAATTGGTTTGAGTAGATACCTGATACCCACAACAGCTTTGAAGTCGTCATCCAGGGATCGTTGAATGTATTTCTGGAAATTGAAGGAATTGTTACCCGAGAAGTGGGCCTGAAAGATGTCCAGTCAATATTCTCAAGTTAAGACTTGAAATATCTTATATATTAATAATAAATTAAGAAATGCTCACCGCTATGAAGCCATGTCGCAAAGTGAGGTAGTCCACTTTTGCCACAGAATGAAAGAATTGCCTGAAGAAACATTTCTGAACCAAATACTTCATTCAGCTCTGATTCATCAAGTATCAACTGCTTGGAGAATTTATGTAGAGATTACACTTACAATCCACAATAAGAACCGTGTGGTCGTAACAAAGCTCATATGTCGACGTGCAAATGTTGTTTGTCTTGTATATCTGAACCTGTTGGGATCTGCAAAGAATGAATGATGAACTATAAGAGAGCCCTTTGATTCAATTTGATATCTAAAAAGTCTCAAATTAATCAGTTTTCTAAAAATTGCCAACTTCCCTTATTCTATTTTTACGAAATTGGTTTGTTGGTTTTTCTTTTTTTTAGAAAGCGAGTAGTGCAAGTATATTTATTGGTACCATTTGCAGCAAGATACTCCACTGTCTGTGTTTCACACTCCCAGGCTTCCCAACGCTTCATCTACTCAAATAATGAAATATAATAGAGAAGAAAATAAATCAATTATCATGTGTTAAAAGTTAAAACCAAAATCAAAATTCTGTATTGTTTTTCAGCATTTTCTAGAATATTAGTCAACGAAAATCTTGTGGCGGATATTTAACAACTGGACCAAATCTTTAAGTTTAGGTGTTTGACATTTTCCTGCTTTCTGTTGAAAAAGATTACAGGTAATAGAACCCTCTCCGCCTCCAGAACTGAAACATGCAGTCTAGTGACTGGAACGAGTACCGCATACTTTCTTAGACTAAGTCAAAGTCCAGTGTTCAATCCAATATGACCAGTAGTTTATTAGCCTTTCGGTGACTCCTTCTCTTCTAGACTGTTGTAAAGTCAATCGTTATGGAATTCCAAAAGATTACAAGTCAACTCGTCCATGTAAGACGGTGTTTTAGTTGAGACTTCTTTTTACATTATGCAAAATTTGAGAAGTTTAACAACATTAGTGTTATTCTTTGTTCAAAAATATCAAGGTAATTACCATCAGATATTTTGACTCCATAATATACCAGAAATTCTTTACACTTTAAGCTAGCTCAACTGCTCAACATAGAATCACAACATGTTCAATATTGTTTTAAGTTAGCCATACATATTATAATAATTTGATAATGCAAGATTAAGGTATTTTACTTTTATCTTGTTCCGCTGGTTTAAGTTACAAGTGATGGTTGGTTAAAATGAGAGAGAGCTGTCAATTGTATAACATTGTGGATCTATACTATCAAATTATGTAATCCTTGAACTACTCAGTTGTCCCATGTTTAGCTGCACAAGTCTCTACCTTCTTTCTATTACTTGATTACCAAGAACAAATGGAAAACGTGGTAATTAGATTAAGATTTATCGTAGACAGAAGGTCAGACATTAGTACCTTTAATCTTCCCAAGGCCATTGTAATAACACTGTAGACAATTTGCGTCACTGCCAAAACAAATATGAATATGCTCAGCTGATTGATCCCATCTTGTGAAATTATAGATGCCTTGCCCTGTTTCAGGGATAAAAAAGGAAAAAGTCATTAATTACACATTAAAATGGTGCACGTTTAAGAAGAAAATTTTGAGAAAAGCTTTAAAAGAATATGCACAAGTACCTTAGCACCACAATAATCTGACGACGACGCAGCTGCCAAAATTCTTTCCTGTAACATTGTTTTGGCAACTGTGGTTGCCTTCCGGTGGCACGGGAGCATAGTGTTCGCCACCTTGTCGGATACGCAGATTTTGATAATATACTTTCCAGTCACGGTGAGAATAAGAGACATGAACCCCAATATCATAAGGACTGCCACCAATCAACATTAGCTACTATCAACAATTTGTAAGATTAAGAAGGCAAAACAAGGCCAATCTGAGCGAACAACTAGAGTAGGAAGTTCTGGCCATTACAAAATATAGCTCAAACTCACCTGACTTAAGCTTCTCTACAGCCTCAAATAAGGAATTCTTTCTACGCTTCTTGAGCCACTGCAGTAAAAGTAACCAAGCCCCATATCACAGAAACTGTTAATAATAGATGAAGTCTTGGAGACCTTATTAAAGCACTGACTCTTGAACGTATATGTATAATATGAACTATGACCAACACATACTTGGCCAACAAGGTGGATCAAGTGCTCGATAAGAATGGAGATGGAGATGAAGACGAAGCAGACGGCTGCGAGAGCCCAAGTGGGTGTCTCTTGCAGAGATCGAATAGGTGTACCTCCAGGAGCTCCACCGCCTGCCATGTTAAACTAGTCGCGAATGCTTCTTCTTGGCTACAAATTGAAAATCATGGTAGATATAGAAGATAAATATATGTGAATATGCGAGGAATTACTGAACCATAAGGTATGTCTATTGAATTTAAAAAGGGGCAAGGAATACGTCTCAGAATAATTAAGGGAAACAAGACTTTTAGCCAACCTAGTCTTCTTCCTGTGGTACTGGGGAGGGCTTTAACTCCATACTTTGACTAGGTTCAATAATATTTAATGTCTTTGTATACCAATGTTGGCCATAATTAATTATAGAGAGCGCCAGTGCACACTTGTTTGGCAAACCTCGCCTCCACGCAAGCCTTCATTTAATTGCTTATCTTTGTTCTTGACTTTTTCTTGAAAATGTCGGGCTAATTTCATCCTCATACCGAGAGTATTGTTTTTACAAGAATACATCGCATTATTCCCGTGAAATTTGAATTTAATGGTCTATTTAGGGATGACAGTAGGTTGTCAACTTAATTAATATCTACAAAACTTGACTATAAAAAATAGATATAAAGGTTAAAAAATAGATTTTATGGATGCGAATATGGATTTAGATGAGTCTAGTGATAACATAACCAATTGATACTATACTCTACCTATTTTTAATAACTCTATTTTTTCTTTTCTTTTGAATATTTATTATAAATTTTAAAATCCTTACTTTACTCCTCATTTTTACCTTTTTCTTCATATTTTATTTTCTTATAAGTTGATAATAATGCAAATGATATGAAGATGGAGTTTTGAATGTTATGGAGTTCACGCAAAAACAATTTAAAGCTTTGGATATTTCACTTATTATTATTAAAGTAATTTTGATTTGAAGCGTTTGCAAAAATTTGCTCTTTATATTTTCTATTTCGAAATTATATTTTTATGTACTACACAACTCAATGGATATCCAAAAATCCAAACAATAGATTGAGTCATAAAAATTAGATATAAATATGAGTAGAGTAATATCTGAATAGAACCCTATTCATTGCCATCCTTAGGTCCACTTATAACCCTTGGAGAAATTGCAGTTTGAAAATGTCCATAGGGTGTGAACATCAATAAAAAAATATCAATGCATGGTATGTATTTAATGTTCTACTTATGTTAATGAGAATAGATTAAAGATTTAGAAATTTGAGTTTTAGTATCTGGGTTGTCTAGCAACCAATGGACACTCCTATGATTGTGTGTGACACTTGGGAAAAGATGGTTTCAGTCATCAAACACACACACCTCAGAACCTAAAATTACCATGTATACGAACTGGACGTTAATCAAGTTTGAGAATGGATCAAGTTTGTTTTGGATATAAATATACATATATGTAGAACGAATGGACGCTGGACATTATATACAACAATCCGATAACGGGTCTGCAGAATTTTCTTTTTGAGATATGTACGAAGAATAATATATTTTGAATTTAAGTAATAACTCATAAATTAAGTGTTTTGATAAATTATTTAATAAATTATCGATTTAAATGATATTTATCAATTTTAATATATCTCTATTTCTAATTGATTGCTTTTTAAAATTAAGAATAATTTTAATTTTTATCTAGATATCTCAATCATTTAACTTTTCAAATTAGAAAGTTCCTAGAGAGCTAATTTTATCACTCTGAATCTTCTGACCACTTTGAATCATGCAGGGTCGACGTTGAAAGCCACTTTACATATTAGTTAGATAAGATACAATTAATTAAAACAATACGGTCTAAGCGTGGCTACGGCGACGAGCGACGTTGATGGCATCGTCGAGAGCACGTGCCGCCTCGTCTGTCAAACATTGCCTCGCGACGCTGACCGGCCTGCGCATCGGCAGCCACCATAAAGAGGGGTGTGGCGGTTTTGTCTGGGGTGGAGTTGAAGGTAATAAAAAAATTGAGTGTTTACTTCATTAACTTTTCAATGAATAAATATATTGAGAGTGAAATAGAGAAAGAACAAGAAGAGGTGTGGCCGTGGGCCTAACACTTACACTTGATGAGTATCGATTCTCTTAAATCATATGAATTAATCAATTAATTTCTAACTTTTTTTTTTTTGAAATCAATTAATTTCTAAGCTTCACTTTTCCATCTAAAACGGCAAGTGGCCTACGCAATCTAAACCTAAAAATTAGATTGAAAAACGTCATAAGTTTCAACTGCTCCGCCGCCGCCCGTAAGAACTCAAAACATAAACCAATGGGTCAATGTGTACTCATGAATTCCCTTCTAAGAAAAAGTTCTAATAATAAACACTATTTTTGTGTCACACGGCAACACTTTTCAATTTACTTAGGAGGAAGCGATTTGACAAATAGATTATCTGTTGAGAATATTGAAATATTTTGTTTTCTGTTATTTGCTATTTTATCGTTTAGCTAAGTTTGTTATAGAATTTGTTAGAAGCTTGCTTTATATTCGGTAGACTCTACTGTACTGTATTCATGAGAGAAATAACATAACCTTCTTGTCTCTTCCATCTCTTCCATTTCGTTGTTTTTGACATGGTATTAGAGACCATGGGTGACAACCCATTTCTTTTTCCGGTCATCATCGTTTCTCCTTCTCTTCTTTGATTTTTTCTCTCCGTCTCTGTTATGGCCTTCCCTCAAACACCTGGTGTGATTGATTTTCATCATCCCCTGTTCTTGCATCCCTCAGATACGCCAGGAGCTCTTCTCGTCTCTCATCAGCTTCTAGGCATCGAAAACTATAGCATCTGGAGTCGATCTATGAGCATCGCTCTTTTGGCCAAAAATAAACTGGATTTTGTTGATGGTTCGTGCAAGAAATCTGACCTTCCTACTGACCTTCATTCTCACTGGGATCGTTGTAATGCAATCGTTCTGTCTTGGACTTTAAATACGGCCTGCAAAGATCTCTCTGCTGGCATTGTATTTGGTTCAAGTGCGTCACTTGTTTGGCAAGATCTTAAGGAGCGCTTTGACAAGATCGATGGCTCTCGCTTATATTACCTTCATCAGACTATTTCTTCCCACATTCAAGGTACCGCTTCCATCTATGTTTATTTCACCAAGCTTCGTCTTCTATGGGATGAGTATGATGCGTTAGTTCCTCTCTCCACCCGTGACTGTAATACTTCTCGGAAGAGCTCCAATCATCTTCTTCAACAACATCTATTTCAGCTTTTAATGGGACTTAATGACTCCTACTCATGTCCCCTCTTCCCTCTGTCAATCAGGCGTATTCGATGTTACTTCAAGATGAATCTCAACTCACTCTGTCTTCAACGATGCTATCTGCTTCAGAATCCACTGCTCTTTATTCATCTTCTCAGAGTACTCCGAAACCAAGATTCAATG
This sequence comes from Erythroxylum ulei, assembly GCA_027564395.1. Classification (NCBI taxonomy): domain Eukaryota; kingdom Viridiplantae; phylum Streptophyta; class Magnoliopsida; order Malpighiales; family Erythroxylaceae; genus Erythroxylum; species Erythroxylum ulei. The sequence continues at coordinate 5,760,592 of JANITX010000009.1, forward strand.
GTATCTGTGATTATTGCAATGCCAAGGGATACAAACGTGCCAACTGTTACAAGTTGATTGGATTTCCACCTGATTTTAAATTTACCAAAAAGAAACCTACTGCTAACACTGTTGTTTCATCTGATAAGTTACCAGATAGCGAGATTGCTACTGTCAAGGCTCCTTCTGCTCCTGTTCTTACTACTGAACAATATCAGCAACTTCTTCAACTGTTGCACAAAGAACCTTCACCTTCTGCTTCAGTAAACATGGCAGGTATGATTTCTGCCTGCACTTCCACTAAGCTAGGATGGATCCTTGACACAGGAGCCACCAATCATATGACATTTGATTTCAATTGTTTGGATTCTGCTGTTGCTACTGTTTCTAACAATTCTTGTGTTCAGTTGCGTAATGGAAAATCAACCTCTGTCACCCATATAGGAACTCATAATCTGTCACCAAGCCAAACACTCACCAATGTCTTATATGTACCAGATTTTCACTATAACTTGATTTCTATTTCAAAACTCACCAAAGATCTACACTGCTCAGTATCTTTTTACCCTACATTTTGTATTTTTCAGGA
>JANITX010000009.1:5761259-5775319 GCA_027564395.1 Erythroxylum ulei
TCCATCTCTGAAATGTGTAATTTGGAAATGCAGGATTGGGGAGCAAAAAACAGAGAAGAGAAAAGGGCAGGTCAGGGAAGGGATCCAGCAGAAGGAAAAAGAGCAAGTCGGAAGCAGAGGGAAGATAGGGGAGGAGGCAGAAGGGCTTGAGGAGGAGAAAGCAGCTAGAATGAAGCAGGACAGGTGCTGGAGATGCTGGGGATGACGGCGGTGGTAGGGCGGTGAAAGGGGCAACGGCGGCTAGGTCATGGCGGTTAGGAAATTCATTGCGGAGATGTTGCTTTACTCTTTGACTTTAATAACAGACAAACAGAGAAACTATAATTATATATCCAAATTAAGATTGACGCAGTCAACTCAATCAAACGACACACCACTTTTGTCATTACATATTATTAACCATATCCTACGTTTGTTTTGCAATGCTGCATTGCTGCATTGCTGCTCATATTGGAGAACGTTTTCATGAACATTGTCTTCGTTGCTCGGACACATATATAAATTTCGCTTTTTAACAAAAACCTCGTGAAGGCTATACAAGCATAGAGACTTTATTTTCATGATTGGCGGAAAACAAAAAAAGCCTCATACCCAATTAGGTTGGTTATACATTTGCAATATAATTAAATAAAACTATTATTTATCTTATGCATGTTTATTTGATTTAATTATAAGATAAATTTTGAAATTATGAAGTGCATTATATATTGTCTCTAATTTTTTTTATTAATATCTAGTATTAATAAAACTAAAAGTCTAATACATATTATATCTTTCTTTATAAATAAAGTGGTCAATCTTATATAATAAAATATATAAATATTTAAATAAATATATGAGCGATTATTAGAGAACTAATTTACTGTACTAACTCGATTTAAGAATTTTATAAGGAACATTCCATATATATTTATAGAAATATTCAGTTTGATAGATTTATAATTAAATTTTTAACTTGAAATCTCTACAATATCTTAAATAAAGACTTTTTCTATCATAATCAAGGATCACACAATTGACAATTATTAGATATGACATATATATACTATATGAAGATAGTTGAATGATCAATATTTATCATCCCTAAATAATTATGAAAAATATCTCGTTGTTCTTGATTACTATTAATATTATAAATGTTTTATCAATATAGAATGATAATTTAAATAACTTTTAAAGATCATTTAATGAATCAATAATTAAATGTTAAAGAACTAATAAGTATGGAATAAAATAGAATGGAAATTAATTCTATATTTTACATCTAATTAAATAGTACAAAAATATTAGTCAAAACTATTTTAACATTTATAACATTTAAGTAGTCTTCTTGTTTTACTACACACTAATTTTGATCTATAAATATAAATTATTTAGTTAGAGAATTAAAGGTAAACTATGAAGTTTAATTGATTTAATCATAAATATAATTTAACTAACCAACCATATATACCCATCAACTCTTCTCTTTGAGCCTGTCATAACCATACTTATTTTACTTTACAACAACATCCGAATCATCACAAAAATTGAGAAGAAAATCAGAAAAAATCAAATAAGAGAAAATATAGATCACCGATATGTTGGGAGAAAGTAGGCGAGAGGAAAATGGAGGGCCCATAACTAACCAAGATCACATTAGGGAAGATTCCATTAATCACGTAGAGACTAGAGATAGCATTCAGTAAACAAAAGAGCTATGCGAACCTGAAACGTAAGGATAAAAAATTTCAAGTCACTGACTGTGTTTATAAGGGAATCTCCAATGAAGCGTGTGATGAGGTTTGGAAAGAAAGGGAAATTATGCCCAAGATATATTAGACCTTAAGAGATAATGGAGAAGGTTAGAAATGTGTCATATCGATTGATATTACCTCTGAATATATCGCAATTCCACCTGTAACTTCTACATTTCGATGCTTCGCAAGTACATTTATGATTCGTCTCATGTACTCCAGTCGCAAAATGTAGAGATGAACTAGAATCTAACCAACGAAGAGGAGTCAATAACTGTTCTAGATTCTAAAGTGTGTCAATTACAATCAAAGTAGATTCATATGGTTAAGGTGAGGTAAAGGAATGACAACGCTTAGGAGATCACTTTGGAAACAAAGCGAGAGATTCAAGAGTTGTATCCACATTTAATGCCTCAATAGAGCATTGTTGTAAAATTTAAGGACAATTTTTTTTATAGGGGGAGATATTTTTGTGTGTGTGTATATATATATATATCTTTTACTTCCACCTTTATGTTTCCTATTTTTCATTTTCAACCGATAAGGTTAGTATTTATAAAATCATCCTCTTCTTCTATTCTTCACTGTTAGCGACTCTAACTGGCTAACCGTACATACCAATCAATTCCTTATTTGAGCCCATCATAATCATACCTATTTTATCTTGCAACAATACCAAAATCATCACAAAGATCGAGAAAAAATAAAGGAAACTCAAATCTTTGATCTGTTGCCTATAGTGAGTGTTATCAACCACCACTAATCACCATTAGACTCCCCTTGATGTCGGGATATGGTCTTGTCATCGGTCAGTGCCTGTACTATCGTCGATTGGCAAAAATAAAAGTTAGGACATCAAAATAATTTTTCTTCAATTTGTTGAGATTTATTGAGAATATGAGTTTCTTATTGCTATAAAAGTTGTTCCACTCATTAATAACTTTCATTTGGTGTAAAAATTGATGAAGACTAAGACTAAGAAAATTTTTAGGCACCAAAAGAATATTTCCATGATCAAAAGAATATTCCAGTTATCGGAGATACTGTATTGGTGATCTTCTATCAACTTTTATTACAAAAAATTTTGAAAAAATTTTTGTCGATCGTTTTTCCCTTGAGAACCATAATGAAATTCTTAATAGTTTGCGAATTAAAAATTCTTAATAGGATTAAGGTCTGAATTGCATAATTGGACCATCTTAACAAACCTAACGAGTCTTAGGTTGTTAATTGAGCCCAACAATATGTAAATGATATTGATTAAGATATTTCCCTTCCTATTTTATTTGTATATCAAGTGTGGAACTTATATCATAAGGTTCAGACTAACAAATGCATCAATCAATTAAGTTTACATGTATCTACTGATATAGAATCCATACCTTCTACTAGATATAATTTTAAATTGATATGATTGACAACATGTTAATCCAAGATATAAGCCCCTATCCTTTTGCACGTGGATATTATGTGATATATATATATACACACACAGACACACACATATACATATACATTTTTAATTTGAATAGTTGTTATCATAGTACCTATGCCAGTAATATTGCGATATCTAAATATATGGTTATGGGTTTGGGTACCTATAGCATACTAAATGCATTTATAATGGTCATCATACGATTGAGTGCTTGTTTGAAAAAAAATGTGATTAATTTTTGTTTTGTGTGTGGATGTGTTTAATTGTGGTTATGGAGGAGGAAAAAATCTGTAGGACGTATCACTTGATGGGTATGCATTAGGACCAACTGCCCATTGGTTTGATTATAAGAGATGATTGTTATATGATATTGATATATGATACCAACTGATCTTTGATGCTTGGCTCCCGGCTAAATTTTTGTTTAACAAGTATATTATCAATGTGATTGTGATTTTGAACATATTAAGTGAGGACTGGTCTATTGGTGATGTTTGGCTCCCTATAACCCTTTTGGACTAAGAGTGTCTTACGACTATATGAGTATAGGTGTATGGTCGGGCCATTGGTGATACTTTACTCTTCGCAACCATTCAAGCTATAACATTGCGAGGACGTACCCATAGAGATTAGGGCCCTACAGATATTTCTTCTCCACGATTTACTATGTACTACATATGATTTTTCATGCATCATATATGTGTGTTTATATTAATATAAACAATATATTGTGAGAGCATATTATTTGGTGTCGCGAGATGATATGAACTTACTTAGTAAGATCTAACTCTCCCTTAACTCCATTTTTTTAGGTTAGTTACCACTAACTTCACAACAGTGACACTAAGGGGAGTTGGTTGTAACATACCTACTACTATGTATGCTTTTCATTTATTTTCACATGTATTTGTACTCTAGCATTCATCATAATGGTATGATTTAGTATCTTGCAAAATTTTCTTTCGATGTACACTAATGTTATTATCCTTTAATATGTTTGTACTTACGCATGTCTATGTTGTCACTAGTAGTCAGGCTTATGTATGATCTAAGGGCTTCAACTTTCGTGTTTCAAGTGTCACACCCTGATACCCCCTGGGAGGATACGGGACGTCACGCAAATAACATAACATACATGCATACAGAATCGAGACAAAACCAAAACATACGAAACATTCATCATGCATTCTCAAAAGCTCAAAGCAGAAGCAATTCAAAGCAAACATACATCATAATACACTGAGCTTAATACAACTTGTTCCAAACTGGAACCAGCCTGAATTAAGGATATTACAATCCTTCAAATAAATCCAAAGTCATATACATCAGACAAGCCAAAAACAAATTCCAAAAATACAGTGTTAACAAAATAAGACTCAGACTCCATTGGCCATTGCGGTTGACTCGTCCTAGTCCTTATGTCCTTCTCTCTAAACCTACACGAGGCAAATCCAGCGTACTAAGCATATAGTTTAGTGAGTAATAACTAATCTATGCATAAACCGACAACTAATTGTACACAATCATGATATATCAAAAGCATGCATTAACAGTTTATCGGAACGAACAATACATACATATTATATTGGATCTCAAACAGATTGTGCAGAAATAGAACTGAATCTCAAAGAGGGTATAAACCTTCATAATCAGAACACAAATTCTTGTTTATATCAAAGTCAAATAGAAATCAGAATACAAAATCATATGATTGTGAAATCCATTTACAGAAGTGGGTAATGGGACTTATACAGGAGATACCATGATTAGTATCAGCAGGAGAGACATATGTCTTGATATTAGGAGACACCAAAGTGTCAATATAGGAGACATCGACGTGTCAATATCAGGAGACACTGAGGTGTCAATAATAAGAGCACATGCAGGCCCTTGTAGGCATGCCTATTGACCCACGTCTAGGACTTGACAGTTTTAAAACCAAACAAGTTCATTTCATGTTCAATATAATTAGCCAATCATTGCTTCCATGCCAAAATTCAAACATATCAATCTGACAGGTTTGCAAATCATTCAATGGATTAAAGTCAATCAGTAAACAACCAATCAGAGCAGAACTATCCACAATTTCTCACTAGATTTCTCACAAAGTTACCTATAATTATTCAACAAGACTTACTTACAAATAGTACCATCTAAATTACTTACAAAATCTCCCTTATTGCTTATTGCCTCGACATCCCAACAATATCTAGAATTGGTCCCTTGATGGGTTCCTCTAAAACATTTAATACAAACATATATCACTATTGTGCACAATTAATAATTCAATTATGTACAATCATGTATACTGAATATATGTGATGCATGTTCATGTCAAAAATCCAGGTTTCTTATCCTTAATCTTATCAAATTGTCAAACATGTGAAACCATACTCAATTGCTCAATCTAAATTTTTTTCACAACAAACTTTCGGTTTCACATTGTTCAATTATTCTCATCAGGAAAGTGAGGTAATTAGGTAATACTTCCTTCTAGAAAGTTTTCCCTCTTTATCTTAGGTTTCCAATGATATCAAGATTATCCAATTTGGGTCAGTATACTGAAATTTATTCCCAAAAGATTAATGACTGTTCTCAAGCTTCAACATAATTCTTATCTCAAATTCCCATCAGATTATGATATTCTTAGAGGCAGAATTAGAACTCAATTTCTTCATAAAAATTGTATCCTTATGTCTCCAGTGTATTCCAAATTAACAATCACTCAATTTGGATAACTACAAAGAAAGTTATGCCTAAAATACCAGGGTATGTTTAAGCTGTCAGGAAACTTTGCTACGACGAACTTTCTAGATAGCAAAATTCTTCGACCTTTTAAGAAAGTTTGTCGCGGTGAACTTTTACAGAAACCAAAATTCCTTTGAGTTGGTTGCGACGAACTTTACAATGTTTAAATCATCTTCTTCCTCTCATTCTTTTCCCAGATTTTCTCACTTCCATCTTATTCAATGAATACATAACATACTAAAAACAATTCTTCTACTTCCATTTCAACCCCACAACTTCAAATTAACTAAAAGTCCAGATTCCATAAACACATCGGAAATCCAAAACTACCTATTCACTTTCTCTCACTACTGCGTATTTTCCAATCTGGCTACTATGACTTAAATTTCAACTACAACCAATGCAGAACCTATAGCCACACTGTTCTTTACCAAAATTTCATGTACTTAACTACTTCACAATGAACATCCATATCCCCCATTCTCAAATACATAATCTGTACATTTTTTAAATTACACCATGTTCATATAAAACATCCTAGGTATTACCGAAGCTATAATACTGAAACTTCTCATGCAAGTACTCATTCTCAACACTTAAAACATCATCCAACTCATGCAAGTACTTAATTCCAATACACAACACATTATCAAAAGCATCCGTAGAACTTAGAAACTTCACTTACCTTGTTCCCAGCAACAACTCCAACAGTAAGAGTAGATAAAACTTTCGGTGAATGGAGCAAATAGAAATAACTAGTGTTAAACAATATGTATAGACTGGTCAGTGATGTATAAGCAAAGAGTTTTTATTTGGTGTAGATACATGTAGTTTTTTCTTCACCGAGAATGAGCTGCAGAAAATGTTTTCCTTACAAAACAAGATGACTACGTGGGTTGAGGAGATCTTGCCACATGTCACCTTGCATGTGAGCCATTTGTCACACATTGAATGATGTCACATGTCAAACTTTCATCAATCCACATGTCACACTAAGATTGGTCTAACTTTCAATATTTTTCTAAAATTCACCAAAACTCCAAAATAATACCAATAATCCCTGAAAGAGTTTTCCACATTTTAATTGCATTTATCAATACATTTTATCTAGAAAATGTCATTAATGCAATCACAAAATTTACATGAGTCCAAAAATGCATATGTACAAATAAGCAAAACTTAATTATGCAAAGCCTACTTATGCATTGAAATTTCTCAATATTCTAACCCCTACTATGGGGCGTTACACTGGAGGTGCTTGTGATCTTGCTTGACCACCTACATTGTTATTACTCCAAGAAAATTTTGGGTAGTTTTTCCACCCTGGATTTTAAGTATTAGAATATAGATTGTTACCTCGTTGTGGTTGGCCTAAGTAACTTACCTATTCAGTGCTACTAGCTTCCAATAAAAAGCATTCTACTGTACAATGGTTGTCCTGCTTGCATAACTCACACTATGATTGCATAGCTTTGGCTGTAGATGAAGATGCTCTTTGCATCTTGCTCAACTGCTTGGTGAGGGCTGTGATTTGTGCCTGCAAAACAGTAACAAAGTCAATTGGGATCATACCTTTTTGCTCCTTCTGCTCTTGCCTACTCCATTCACTTGACCACAAACAACTATTACTCGCTAATTCTTCCAAAAGATCATGAGCTGCATTGATAGTTTTCTTCATCAAAGATCCTCTCATAGTTGCATCTATAGTCCCTCTTGTACTCTAATTAACACTATTGCAGAATGTTTGCAGGAGGAATTCCCTCGGAAGGTTATGGTGAGGACAAATTCTCTATAGTTCTTTAAAACTCTCCCAAGCTTCGTATAAAGACTCCTTGTCACTTTTTTGAAAATTTGTGATTTCCTTAATGATCCTTGTTGTCTTGGTCAATGGGAAGTATTTAGCAAGAATTGCCTAGGCTAGCTGTTCCCAAGTATTAATCTGCCCTGAGGTGAGTGAATTGTATCATGCCTTTTCCTGATCTCTCAAAATGAAAGAAAATAGTTGCAACTTCATGGCATCATCAGACATCCCATTAAACTAGAAAGTGTTGCATATCTCTAAAAAATTGGCGAGATGGGCGTTGGTATCTTCATTGGACAACCTATAGAACTGCATTCTACTTTAAAGAATGTTTAGGAGTGTTGACTTGATCTCGAATTGTTAGCTTGAATCACTAGCCTCGCAAGTCCTTGAGCACTGAATCTTGGCCTCATAAAGTCCATCAGTGTCCTTTTAGCCCTTACTTGTTCTCCTTCTTCTGCCATATTTCTTCGTATAATATATTGACGTTCACTCTTTTTAACTCTCGTTCGTGCCTTGTGATATCTAATAACTCTTTGTGAAATTCAGTAATCCTTTGTGTGTTCCTTATGTTCATGCACCTGAAAAGACATAAGGAAAAGTATTGAAAAATCTTAAATCAAAGTAACCCAAACTAAATAAGATGCTAAACAATCAATCCCCGGTGACGTAAAAAATTTGTTGAATGTAAAACACACTATTAGTCTTATGCTCAAAACCGTAAGTATACAGATCATACTTGTAGTTGAAAGCGGGTATCGATCCCACGAGGATTGTGCTTAGGCACCACTTAATTTAGGTTATTCTTTGTTTAAGAAATCATTTCAATCGAATTTAAAAAGATAAGTAAAATCAAGACAACCTAAAATTAAAAGGGAATAACACAACCCAAACTAAAATCGTAAACTAAGATTAGGAGAAAATCAAGATTAAATATTAAGAATTGTCATTATCCCTACTTGCTCCCCTCTGATTAATTGATTCAGTTTATGCTTGACCCAAGATTTCCTAAAATTATAGCTACCCTCTCTCAAGATGTAACTAAATATCACTAGTTAAACAAATTAGAATTAACGTTAGGATCTCTTGATGTTAAAAGCTTTTCCTAAGTATTTAACTAGATATGAAGCTATCCTATAGGCAGTGTATTAATCTATTGAAATCTCTTCATAATAAATCAATAACTTGTTATTTGTAGGTTTATTATCGTCAACTCTCGTTGTATAATTAACACAGATTACCAAGCTCACTCTCTCAATTTATTGCAAGGTTTAAGCACAATAAATAACATAAACATATATATCATTAAATCGATAGCCAAAGGTTCACAAATAGCTCAAACCACAAACCTTAAAAATTGTTTTAGCCAATCATAATATCCATAACATCTCTAACAATCAAATAATCCACGATAAAAGTCTAGAAGAGAAATAAATTGAAATAAGACTGGATGGGGCAGCCCTCCTCTTCTTTGCTTGAATATGGAAAATCTGAATGATGGGGTGCTCTTTGCCCAATTGAGAATGAAACCTCAAATCTCCATCTATCTTTAGGCTCTCAATCTATCTTCTATCTCCAGGAAGCAAGTTCCATGATTCTCTGATAGCTGTCGGGATTCTCCTCCTTATAAAGTCACAAAAACCTTAAAAAAATACAAGAAAACCGTTTGTATCTTCAACTTCCAGATCCCACGATCGTGGGAATTATACTTGTGCTTCCCACGATCATGGATTATCTTGACAGAATCTTTCTCCATAGATTTCCCATGATCGATGAAAACATGCCCTTTTCTGTGGTCATGGGTCCTTGTTTTATAGCAACTCCACTTCTTGTTTCTTCTCTTGGTCCCTAGCTCAATCACAAAGGTGTCCCCCCTCCATTTTGACATTAAAATGATCAATTCCTACCCTAAATCGATATCAAACACAAAAGAACATCCATGAAGATCAAACTAAACAAAAACACACAAAGCAAGTCCTAACACACAATAATACTAATCTATCATGCAAGAAACAAATGCCCAATACTTAGAAAAACATATACTAATGCACAACTATCAATGGCTCTCTTCAATTCTATGGTAATTGTCTAAGAGATTCTTTTCCATTTTGTTGAATTGTTAAGTTCACATAAAATAAAAGAAACATTATCTATGATAAGAAGTGCTTTAAAAGGAACCATTCCATTGAAAAGAACTATGCGGGTTCTTTTTTTTTTCTTTCTATAGGTGAATATTGTTGTTCTACATGCTTGCTCACTATTGGCTATAATTTCAACTACACCTTTTGTAGATATTTTAGTTTGGTACTATTCTCTCTTTTTTCTTTCCCTTTTAGTTTTAGTTATTTATGCATAGTTCTACTAATATTTGTTTTGGTAGTATTAATGAAAAGTCAATTCTACTTATTCTTTTTTTATTATTTATATTTCCTTCTGTTTTCTAATATCAACTGGATGACAAAGTCACCCTATAGGTTAACAAGGCTGGCCCTTACAACTATTTATAAAAAACATACAACTACTACCGTCTTATCTTTTTCCACTAGAATGGCAATGCTGTAAACAAGTAGGGTGGTCTTGGTAGAAATGCGCTTATTGGAAACTAGGTTGATATAAAATTATAGAGCATCATGTACCTTTGTCATATTTAAGCTTCCCTTAGACTTGAATTTGTCACAACAAAGTTGTTGCAATTTTTCTTTTCATTTCTTTGATAATTTTTCTTTCCATTATATAGAATGTGGAGAGAGGTACCATTTGTTTGCTTGAACTTGATGAAGCGAAGGTCAAACAATTTAAGGATGCAATTGAGAATAGATATTGGTTTGAATTCTTCATGGGTATGTGATGTATTTAATTTTGATTTGTATTACAAAGGGGAGAGTGGATATGTTGGACACCACTTGAGTCCGGAGTCCAACCCTTGCTCTGATACTACCTAATATTGGATCCCGTTTCCGGAACCCAACTCTTATGAAATCATAAAGCGTGAGCTTCGTCATTACTCCTCATTTCTAGATTTCCAATACTCTTCAGAATCATGCAACATGTGCGTCTTACCCAGTAGGGTTAATTCATTTAGCCCTTACAAAGCATGAGCTTACTCCTTAAACAGGGCCCAACAATTGATCCAAAATCAAATTCATTTAACCCTCATAAAGCCTGAGTGGGTTTCCTTGTTAGGGTTACTTCAAAGTACCCTCATTAGCCATCATCGGTTCACATTGTTCACATAACATCTCAAGCCATAAAGGGCAAGCCACACAGTGGAATCACAATAATCACAATTCACTTCTTCAAAATGGTAGCTCTTAGTCTTTAGTTTATGTAGAAACAAGAACTACCTCATTTGGAGCTCTATACCTCAAGATATGCTTAAAAATCCAAAGTATGTTCATGGCCTAATCATGCTCTCCCAACTGACCCATTACTTTCTATCAATCAAACTTTTTCAATTCAATGACAATGGATAACAATTTTATTATGCGAAGGTAGAAAAATGTGTTAGAAATCTAACGCCTTAAGAATCACCTCAATCGGAGGTCAGACGAAGAAGTTATGGCCAAACGAACTCAACATATTCATAACCTCACCCCTATTGAACATGCTTTGGTGCAAACGCCATAACTCTCACTATAGGTGTCGGATTGACTTCGTTTTTGGACGGTTGGAAAGAAGACATCTAGGGATAAAATTTTTGCAAAGACAGAAAATTGAAATTCTGTCATCTTAGGGTCAAAATACACGGACTGTGTAATCTAACACGGTCAGGCCGTGTAACCTTCTGTTGAAATAGTGTTCCTGCGTTGGAGATACACGGATTGTGTGATTTTACACGGGTAGACCGTGTAACCGTCGGGTGTAACAAACTTTTTCACCCTCCAGGACCCCTCCAAAGGATCCTAAACCCATCCTAGCATCCCCTTTACTCATAATCTTGCCAAATTCAACTTTTTCTACTCCGATATAACTTCATAAACTCTAATGGTTCGGGAAACATGTCCCTACAACATCTTAACTTGTAATGATCATAACTTACAACTACGATATCGAAAAATTGCATACTTTATAGCATTGGAAAGCTATAAAGACGGACTACAACTTTTGTGAAGGAAACATTGTCTAATTCAATCGAAATCAATACAGTTTTCCCTTAGAAATCAGCATACACATTTTATCCTCATGCAAAACTTACAATTTATCCCAACTTCACTTTCTCTATTACAACATCATTCATAACAATTCAACTACCAATTGGAATTCATCCAACTCTCAACCTTAATTAATTGACTCCTCATATTCAATAACATCTCATCATTCACCAAAATCCTATCTTGCTTTTCCATAATATCTCACATGTATATATAACAATGATTTATGCTTAAGATTTATCAACTCATCATCCATACACCATTCATATTTCAAACCCATACACAAAACCATATTTCATTTACATCGTAAGATAAATGTATCCAAACTTTAATGGCATTCCAAGACACATTACATCATCAATATCAAAATCCAAAATCCAAAACATGGAAAACCTAAAATTCTCGAAATACATCTTAAGTCTTGTTTTACATCAATTATTCCAAAACAAACAAAACATGCAAATCCGAAGTAATGCCTTGACTCTCATGATGTTTCTTGCTCATCACCTGGAGATGGGACGGAGAGGGGGTGAGCTTTACGCTTTTAGGTAACAGGTTTATAATGAATAACAAGCAAAACCGTTTAAAATGTTCATTGACATAGAAAATTCTTATTGAAATCCATAAAACACTTATTCCTCAAAGTTCTCGTCATGTAATCAAATTCATAGGCAACATAAATTATGTATTTATCAAAAACTTGTAAACACATGTAAAAATATAAGCACATCATAATGGTTTGGGTAGATTCATAAATATGACGAACTACACAATTCTAAATAATGGTCCTATGTAGTCGTAAACTTGAGGGAGTCCATAAAGGAGCTCCGTGCCATTAGCGGGTAGGCGGGAGAAGCCTTAACTTGGTCAACGTGCACGTGACAATTCTTAGATGGACTACCAAACCCTCATAACATGTAATTTATGAACTTGAAAACTAATTGCCCAAATGACACATTTTGAAAACTTGTCTTCCATGAGCATGAAACATTCCATATGCAATTTTCATCATCATTTCACAATTCATCACCAAAACATGCAACACTATTACAAATCATTCAAAAGCAATGAATGCAACAATTGTAGCAATTTCTCAAATCAAAAGCAATGAATGCAACAATTATGGAGTACTTTGAAATCATTTTATTTTTCTTGCTTCAAAAACAAACTTTTATTTCTTGATTTAGAAAAAGAAACCTTAGTGGCTCATTACTCAATCATAAACATGATACCCACCTTATTTCCTTGCTTGAAAACCTTGCTCAAGAAGCCTCTACTCTTACTCCTCTCTTGATTTTCCTTTAACAATTGACATAATCCCCAAATCAAAATGCATTCCAATTGGATAACCTATAACACATAATCACCAAAATTGATCTTAGAAAGCTTAAACCCATACATTTCTTAAGCTATCTAAACCAAAAACCTTTCAAAAATCCAACCAATCAAACATACTCTTAGCTTGATTTTTCACCAAATGAGGAGTTTCTACATATGGAAGCTCTCATCTTCTTTCACCTTTTTCCTTCTTGAATCAACTCAAAATCCTTCTTAAAATCTAAGACATGAAGAAAACCCTAACTTTTCTTCTTCTTCTCTCCAAAATTGACACTCTCCCTCTTTCTCTCTTAATTTTGGTTCTTCTCCTTCTAATTTTCGTGCTCCCCTCTTCTTAAAAAGCAAGACCACCTTTTATTTACAAGTTTGCCATTAATGAGTGAGCAATGACCACTTTACCCTTACATGTAAGCCTTGTAACTTAAATGGCTTAGTGATCTTCCCAAAATGCCCTCATTCATACATATTCTTGCTACTTAATTCAACTAAACCATACTTTAAAATACCACCAACATTAACACAATAATTAATTCCAAATAAAATAATTAATCTTGCAAAACCTCAAGATTATTTAAAATCATGCTTAACTCTCAAAAATCAAAACCTTTTTCTAATCATCAAATTGAAGGAATTTGATATCACTTCCTTCTAGAAAAATGTTCCTCATTGTCTCAATTTTCCAATGACATCAAAATCATTCAATTTTTTAGACTGTTCTTATACTAAAACATTATTCTGTGCTCCACTTCCATTCAAAAATTGAAATTCTTAGAGACTAAATTGAAACTCGATTTCATCAGACAATTTGTAGCCTTATCTCTCTAGTTTAATCCAAATCAAAAATAATCTCA
>JANITX010000009.1:5837690-5854380 GCA_027564395.1 Erythroxylum ulei
GATTGATGGTGACTATCCACCCTCCCAGCTCATAGAAAATTCCTGAGTTTAGCTTCTAGTTCCTTGAGGACAGAAGACAGGAGAATAAAGTGAGAGGCCCAATACACCTGGAATGAAGAAAGAATAAAACTCATTAGTTGAAGTTTACCCGCATAAGAAAGGCTTTTATAAGTCCATTTATTGACTCTCGCATCAATCTTATCCAATAAAGGTAAACATTCTCTCCTCGAAAGCCTACCTGTAATGAGGGAAACACCTAGATACTTTATGGGTAGGGAACCTTTCCTAAGGCCAGATAGTTAGGCCATCTGGTTTTCCAAGTGAGCCATGTCATGAGAAAGGAAAAACTGACTTTTGGACCTATTCATATCCAATCCTGAAAATTGAGAGGAGTGTAGGCAATTGAGCAAAACTAAAGAAGAACTAATGTTAGCATGACAAAACAATAGTAGGTCATCTGCAAACAGGAGATAGGCGAGTTTAAGAGTTTTGCATCTCCAGAGGTATGTGAAGGAAGGATCTCTAACTATGCAGTCGTTCAAGCTCCTAGAAAAAAACTTCCATACAAATAACAAAGAGGAAAGGGGATAAAGGTTCTCCTTATATAAGCCTAGATTTTCCTTTGAAGAATTTGGAAGGTGATCCATTGATCAAAATGGCATACGAAGGGGATGAAATGCACTCGTGGATCCAAGCTATGAACCCAGGAGGAAGGCCTATAGCTTCTAAGGAATTGATGAGGAAATCTCAATAGATGGAGTCATAATCTTTTTGGAGGTCGATTTTAAAGGCACATCTCTTTTGACCATTAGAAAGGTAGCAGTTTTTGAAAATTTCTCGAGCTAGCAAGAAGTTATAACCAATTCTCCTATCCTTAATAAAAGCACTTTGGTTAGGACTAATAATGTGAGGAAGAATTTCTCTAAGCCTATTTACGATGATCTTAGCAATCACTTTGTACAACATGTTACAATACGAGATAGGCCTATAATCAACCACTGTGAAAGGGTGAGCTTTTTTAGGGATAAGCGTAATAAAGGTAGAGTTAAGCTCTTTAAGAAGTTTACCATGCTGAAAAAAATCTTGGATAGCCCTAATAATGTCCTCCCCAATACTGTGCCAAGTTTGTTTAAAGAAAAAACCATTGAAACCATCCGGGTCAGGCGCCTTATTCGGATTAAAAGAGTTAAAATCATCTCTTTTCCAAGCTATAGACTTCATTGATTCGTATTAAGTTATACTTCAAAGCATCATCCATTCACCCCGGAAGGATGTATCTCTTCATGTTGATACTTTTCCAGTTTCAGAAAGAAATTTTATTTTATATGCAACTAATGAGTCTTGCAAACATATCACACTTAAAAACTATAAGAAATTGACCACAAGCTCGCTCTTCATATTGTAACACGTAGCATGAATTATATTACGTATTCAGATTGTTCGTGGAAGGGAAATAAACTAAATAAATGCAAAATACCTGATTTTGATTCTATTACAAGTTCAGAGGAGTTTTCCGACGTTGTAACGAGCTCGAATTCATCGGAACCTTGACGAGAACTTTTCACTGGCATGCGATTAATGTCTTTCTTCAGTTTTCTCAATACATAAACTCTCTTAACGAGTCAGGGAAACCGTATGCTTACGAATAATATGAACAACTACAAGAGACCTTAACCTATTTATATAGCTTCCATATCGGCCTTTCTTATCACAGGTTCGATATAGGTCTGATTACACTAATCTAGATCTATTTTTCTCCTGAACTTCGACCCATTGACTTAGATCATTTATTGAGTCACCTTATTAAATTTATCCGAATCAAATTACGTAACGTAATGGATAAGTTATTAAAAATTGATAAAATGCAACTAATTGTTTTCCAAATTAATGAAAAATGTCTAACACATATCACACTTATAAACTATAAGAACTTGACCACAAACTTTACTTGCTTTTTTGTTGATCTAAAGAGTTTTCATCACCTGGGTTGCTTTCCTAAGTCTTGCACTGGATTCTTGCCGAATTTTAGCATGGTCCCTGTCATTTTGGTAACTAACCATATCCTTGGGTGCAGTGTTAGTTACTGGAAATATTTTGCGTTGAACGGCAATTCGCTAGTCTCGATGAAGTCGATGATTGAATAAGAAGAACAAGGGTTGCAAAGGCCATCTTGTGAACAGTTTTGATCATAGTAGTTCTCACCATGCTCAGATAATATCTCACCTGCAGGAAGTAGATCGTTGCTGCAGTCTCCAGAATTTGGCTTCTTCTTAGACTGCAGGAAACTGCCATTGTTATCTTCCTTCATAATCTTTCTCTTCAGTGGGTTATAATTTTCAAATGAAGAAACTGTCACTGGAGAGCTCATTTTATCGATACTCTCTTCGTAAACCGAATTCAGACTGTTGCCCTTGCTTTCTTGAAAGCTAATGCACGAGATCGTGTCGATGGAAGGTAAGTTTTCACCGGAAAGAATGGAGGACAAGATTGTGCAATCTTTGCTCAAATAATCAATAATCATATTGTTTTGGACTGTATTATATGTAGGACGTGTTTCCTCGGTGTTTCCCGTGTCCCTCCCCAACTCTTCCTGGTTATTGTATGCATGCGTGGATATGTTTCCTTTGTGTCGAACTCGACATAGCACCCAATCATCTAGCTGTAAGAAACAAGGAGATCATGTCAGGGAAAAATCCAAATGAGAAGGTAACTAAAGAGGAGAAGAACCTTTAGCTTGAGTATTACTTAGAACGGTTTCTCAAGGGGCTATATGTGGGCCTTAAGAACTGAAGCTCAGTATTGACATTAAATCATTAACATAAGCTACATAATGCAATAGATTTGAATCTAAAATGTATGACAATACACACTTTTGCATTTATTTGAGCTTACCTTCGATCAGTTCCTTTGGCTGCAAAAACCTTATCTTCTTGTATTGATAGGGTACACTAGAGCCTTAAGGAAAACGAGTTCAACTAAGGTCCTACATTTTTGGTACAAAGGAAAGCCAAGTAAAAACTATTTGTTCTTGGTGCCCACCACTACAAACGAATGCACTATTTATAAAGTAACTAGTCGTTTACACAATGGCTTTAGTTAATACAATATAATTAATAAAATGAATAATTAAGTAAATTTTTGGTAGTAGCTAGGTATAATTTGTTGGTGGCTCACTAAATTTATTTTTTTATATAGTTAATAGACTAATTTTTCTTTTATGCCATAATGTCACCGCCCACAAGAACAAGATGAAAATTTATAAACAAAGTATAAAGTTTGGTTCACAAGCTAAATCCACATCAATTTAAAATATGGATTGCATTTTTGTGAATAAATAACTCTAATGCGTTAATTTTCTAACTCTTTATATATATACACACTTTATTACAAACACAATATTAACTCAATTTCCTCAGTAATTTCTCAGATTTTATCTAAATAATAAATTGTTCCCATGAGATTTAAGATAATCTTATTTTAAAGCTTTAGCACCTCCCGACTGTTGTCTCTCTTGCCTATCGGCTCCTATCAGGTTATTTACCCTGTGCACTACATAATATGTGCAGTCTCATCAGTAACACTAGCTCCATCGACTTATGTGGTTCACCTGACCCAATCAGACCACAAAACAAATTAAAGAGAAGAACAGTACTTACCCTCATGGACCCCTTTAGTCTCGAAGGCTTATTGATGGCTGTGTCAAGCAATCTGTACTCGTTCATGATCCAGTCCGTCTTCACTCCCTTTGGAGGTTTACCTGTATAAAACACCAGGGCTTTCTTCACTCCAATCGTCTTCGATCCTGAACTTGTCACTATAGGTTTATCTGTACCAGTTGCTTTCCAGTAACCTGATCCCGCTGCTCTGTTTGGCCTCACTCCGTTTGGATACTTCCTATCTCTTGGACTGAAAAAGAACCATTCATCTTCTCCAAACAAAGCTTTTCCTGATACCCATAGTTGAACAAATGATGAGATATATCGATGTTAGCAGATATTTCTCCTAAAGGTCAAATCCGAAAAGACTAGAAAAAAGAACCATAAAAATAAGTCATCCAGTGTTATGCATACTTGGTAACTCCCATGGATTATATTTATACAGATCGAGTTCTGCCATTATAGACGCTGGCAGTGGTCGAGAAGTGGCTTTATTTTGCAAGTAGTGACTGATAAGTTCTTCATCGGAGGGATGAAACCTGAAACCAGTAGGAAATCGGAAGCCTCCTCCTGAATTTGGATTCCTTTCCATGGCTTAAAAGGCTCTATTTTCTCTTCTTTTAAAAGAGTACTACTAAGGACGAGGAATCCACAGGTAAGGGTTTTGTCAAGAAGAGTCAATAATAGGGATCGATCAAGCTTAGTAGTATTGGTACATACCAATAAATTTTCAGAGGCTTTATATACAAGTAGAAGTTGGCCCTCTGCATTAGTATAATAGACAAGAAACAACCAAGAAAGATTACGCACATACATTCAAAGGAACGGACTGGAATTAAAGGCATTTGTTTTACTTTCATCTCATGTATTGTGTATAGAGCTATTAATGCATTAGTTTTGGGACAACAACGAGTCATTTATATGCATTTGTTTACTTCGTACAGTCTATATTTTAGAAACTAATTTCCAGTTCTCATAATACTTAAAATCACACCTTTTTATTTGATGTTGAAATTTAACTGAAATTTTAAATAACAGATGTATCTCTACTTATTTTCTTCTATTTAATTATATTATTTAGAAATATCTTTATTCAATAATGTTGATTTTGTAATTTATAATTCATTTAATTTTACTTATTTAGTATATATCATCATCATCAACTCACTCATAATTAAAATCTCGCTGAGATGCGATGTTTAGAGAGATCTGATAATACACAGTCTTAGTTCTATCCAGTAGAGAAACTATTTCTGATTTATTTAATATATAGCATATTATGAAATAAGATTAAGTCTGAATTAACTTTTCACGGCTGTTTTTAAATCAAGCCATTATAGCTGTCAAAAATAAGGAATCCAGGAAAAGGATCATTACAGCTATTTTATCCCAGTATAATTGCCTTGGTTCTCAGGATTGGCTTTACCCCAGCCAACTTTGAGAGGATTCTGACAGAAACAATTATTATAGAACACATAAGACGGTTCTGCTATTATGTTGAATAGGTTCTGGGCATCGATCAAAGTGTGGATAGGACATTGATTGGGTTAAAGTCATCAATGACGGGGTCAATTACAATGAAATGTAGTAAAATGATGTATGAAATCAATGTAAATTTCTTACATGGCATTATAATTTCAACCACTGCAGCTTAAAATTTCTTGATTCATCATATTTAATAGATTGAAAACATTTAAACTTATGGAATTCATTTGCAATTTTATAGACGATATTTTGAAACCTTAAAGGATCGGATAAATTTTCAACTTTATGAAATTAATATAATTTATTTTAATTTAGAAGTCAAATTGAATCATACATTACTAGATAGATTATTCTACACATGACAATTCATAATAAAACGTACTTTTCTTATAAATGGACTATAAGATCATGTTAGTGTTTCTCAAGTTAAACGTTCCAAATGACCACACTCCACGTACATATACTGAAAAACCTAGCAGAAAGAGTCACGTAAAAGGTGCCCTTCTTGGCTTTATTACTAGACATTATTACATAGATTTATCGGAGGCAAGGTCAACGAAGCAGCTAATGAATATATATCGCATATCTATTATGCATACAGACACGTTAAAGTCCAACAAAACAAGTGCAAATTAGCCGCCCCCAATAAGGACTTTCCTTATTTGAACATAGTTATTTCTTTGTCTTTCTCTCTAACTTTTGTTCCACAAATAAGTATTTGTTCTATTGCTCGTTACCCTTCTGGATGATGTATGCATGTAACAGCTAGACGATCATTTTCAATTTTATGCTTATGCATTATATGTTTCCATCTTGTTTCATCATCCTAATTCACACCTTACGTGCTTAATTACATCCAATGCGACCAACGGATTTAGGCAGCTACCATAGAGGGAATACGAAATGTCTTGAACTTTTTTTCCAAATTGACAAGCTTAAGAATTTTTGAACTTTTTTTTTCTGGAAAACCTTTTATGATTTGAATTGAATTTAAGTGGTTCATATTGTTTGATGTTTAATAAAATATACCCTTTTATATACTTTGTTAGTTCTTAAATGTTTATGTTACTTATACTTGTTGACTAAAACTAATTACATATATAAAATTACTTTATTTTACTTTTAAGCCTCCGCACTTCACTATAAATTTCTAGAAACCCCTCCTTATAATTTTAATTTAGATTAAATTCAAATTTTATTTTTATAATTTGAAATATAAGAAGAAAATAAATGATATAAATATATATAACTAATATAATTCGATTAATATATGATCTACGTTCACAGGTAATTAAAAAGATATACTTTTTATTACTATGAATAAAATGAAAAGTATGACAACAAACTTCTTAATCTTTCAAAGATTTTACTTTACAAGATACTTATCAAGATATTTATAACGTAGGATTACATATAAAAAATTTAAGTATCATAAAATTAAATTTTTAAAAAAATTAAGGTCACTAACATGCTATTTTTACAAGTGTCGAACAATACAAGACTCTATTTTGGCGCATATTCAAAAATCGTGTCACAAGTTCAACGCCTATCCTACACTTATCATCAATACTAGTTTGCTTTTAACTTAAAGATCTCTTTGACTAAGACGAGATCGGCTTAGATCCCATTTCCTTACCTAATGCTTGTTAACATTTGAAATTCCATTAGTTACCAAGAACTTGGGGGTGCTTGGTTAAGGGGTATGGGAATAAATCAATGGGAATGGAATGTGGTTAGGCCGGCTGTGCTAGGCCTAGGCCCAGGTCCACGCGTCCACGGCCCATCCACAAGTGGTAATGATCGTCTTGTGGATTAGACGTTTTATAATGATCGTCTTTTGTTTGATTAGAAAAAATAATAATATCATCAATATATACGAAAGTAAATTCTTCGAAACCTTCTAAATTTTTATCCATAAAACGTTGATAGATACTGGGTGCTTGTTTTAATCCAAAGGGTAATACATTCCATTGATAATGTTTTTGAGGAGGACAGCTAAATGCTGTTAATTCTTTCGTGTTTTCATGTAATCTAAGTTGCCAATATCCTGATTTTGCGTCTAATGTAGTAAACCAAAGATGTCCCTTTAACTTATTGATAATAAAGTCTTTCCGAGGTAATTTATATGCATCGCCTATTGTTGCTTCATTTAATTTTTTATAATTAATTACCATTCTACGTTTTCCTCGTTTTTGTTCGGCTGCATTGTTGACATAAAAAGCTGGAGCTGAATGTCTACTTTTGCTAGGACTGATAATTCCTTTTTGTAATAAATCATTACATTCAAGACTAAATTCCTTAACATCTTGTTGTGTATAGGGAATATTATTAGTAATATTAATTTCTTGAGTAGGATCCTTTAATTTAATTTCTATTAATTCATGATTATGGTTCTTCAAAGGATCTAATGGATTATCACTACAGACTGAATCTAATAAGGTTTCAATTTCTGTTTGGAGAGATATATTATTGAGAAGATAAAAATGTAAAGTATTCATTTTTCTACTAATGATTTGCAATTGTTTATAATAAGAGGTATGATAAGTGGGTATTTTAATTATAACAGAATTCTGATTTATTGATCGTATAAAAGGTGTTTTTAAGGTAATATAATGTAAGTATTGACAAAAGGGATTATATAATCGCAAAAAATTGTTTCCTATAATTAATGGTAATCCTGATTCATTTTGATAAATAGAGGGTATAGAAAAAGTATATCCTTCGATAGTTATATTAATATAATAGCTAGCATACCATAAAAATTTATAGCTTCCATCTGCTATTCTAATTTGTAAAGGTTTCTGTAATTTTTTCCAAGGTAGTGCAATTTGTTTGGATGCAATACAAATAGTTGCACCTGTGTCTATATATGCATTAACTTTAGTTCGTTGTATAATCACTTGAATAAAAGTTGCGTTCGGATTGAATTGTTGATTCTGATTCTGAACTTCCTGAAGATTCATTATCAGTTTCGTAAAAATAGATAGAAGAGATAGTAGAGTCAGTATTATATTCAGATTCTATAGGTTCTAGTTGGTTTTGAAAGGCGGAGTTTAGTATATGTATATTATTTTGCAAAGATTTTTCTTTTTTCTTAGGACATTTATTGGCATAGTGACCTAAATCATTACAAATCCAACATCGACATTCCTTCTTTTTTGTAGGACAATATTTTTGTTTAGGTTTAAACTTTCGATATTGTTGTCTTCTAAAGTATTTACGATTTGGTTTGTTGAAAGGTTTAAAGGTTTTATTTCTAAAATATTTGGAAGGGTATCTATTCCATTTGTATGTATTATTTTTAGGATATCGATTGAACCTGCGATTTCTAAAAGGTTTTCTGTGTTTTTGTTTATAGAATTTTTCACATCCATATTGTTGTGGTACTTCTGCATTTTCTGAACAGCATAATTGTAGATTCTGATGTTTTAAAGTTTTTCTTAATTTTGCTTCGAGACATTGCTGAGCTAAAATTTCTTTTGTAATTAAGATTGCTCCTCCTAGATTATTTGCTATTGAATGTTGCTCTATTCTAACCTGGAATGTTTCGGCAACTCTTATATTCATGGGATAAGGTAATTTTTGTATAAAAACCTGAGTGTACAATTCTTGTTCAATTCTACTTAGTAGATAGTAATATTTTCTAAATTCACATATAAAATTTTCTAGATAACACATGTTACATATCCGTATATTATTTAAGTGGTGTAATGCTATTTTCTTGGTGGCAATGCTGTTTTCATGTTTAAAAAGAATTATATCCTTTCCAATAAATTCTTTATATATTTCATCGGAAATTATTTCAAATGTATCAACATCAGTAGTGGTACCTTGATAATGGGGGGTTGCTTTTAAAGCTACTTCATTTTCTATTAAAAATTGTTGTACTATACCTGAAGTTTTAAAAGTAACAAAATTCCATATATATTCTTTATTATGTGGATTTTCTCCGAATGGTGTTTCTATTTGTAAAAGTAATAAGATTTTATTAGTCCATTCTTTTATTAATTCCTCTGGTTTTATAACACAATCTAGATTTAGTATTCCATCTGGTCCTAGTGAAACATGTTTAGGTTTATATTCAGTGGGGTATTTTCGTATTTTATTCCCTTTTTGATAATAGTCGTGATAATTAATATTTCGTTCATCCTTCCCTGTTATTCCTACTAATTTACTTTTCATTTTTACTAATTCTTTATTATAAGCTCTTGTTTCTCCTGCTCGACTACTTTCGGGTTGATCTCGCATAGCTATATCTTTTTTATCATCTTGCATATAAATTTCTTGATATGATTCCCAACCATATATGATTTCGTCATTTTCTTTATCCTTATTGAAAGTTGTATGAATATATTCTGGTGAATTAGTAAGGGTTAACTTATGTACTAGAGTTGTTAATTCCGCTAGTTGTTGCTGTACATTTCTTTCTACATGCTCTAATGATTCTTGTTGTTCTATTTCAATAATATCTTGTAAATTATCCATTATGTCTTTGTATATGTTCAGCGTGTAAGTTTCTATAAAATTCTAATTCTCCTTCGAATAATTGAATTGTATCAAGCATAAGTTGTAAATGTAAGCTTAGTTCTTCTAAAATTATGAGATTATAATTTAATGCTATATTATTAATTACATAGTCTAATAAAGTATCTTCAGCAAGTTGAGTTCGTTGATAATAGTCGTGAATGAATTGTTGTGTTTCAGTTATAGTATCATTAAGCAATGTACATATACTACATATATTATTATTTGCCATGATGTATTAAGTTATGTAATTCATAGATAGAATTATAATAAGCTAATCGTCTTTGGAGATAAAGATAGTTGTTATAGTCTGCTTTGACTTCAAATTTTAATTCATCCATTATTTCGTCATCTGTAATTGGTATTCCATTTATTTCATATCATAGTTCATCTAATAAATTAAGCGAGTTATTAATGGGATTGTGAGTATTTTCAATTTGGTCTTGATAATATATCATTTTAGCTAATCCTTCAACAAATTGAGCATGAAATTCATGTTTTTCATTTTGTAAATAAGTGCGTGCATATGCTAATAATTGACAAAAAGTACAGGTCATATTAGTTTGCATGGTTTAGATAAAGAATATTTTCTTGGAGTTCGGTCAACTAAAGCTTTATCTAGCTCTGATACCACTTTTACTTCTTTGATACCACTTTGAGGCTGAGGTCCCCTTTTAATTGTTCTAGATGCTGATTTAGTTTTCGTATTTCTTGAACCATTTCTGATTGTAGCTGTATACATTGTTCTATTTGATTTTTTAACTGAAGTAATTGTTTTGTCATTTCAGAAAGTTCTTGTGTGATACTCATAATTTTTCATGTAATTATTGAGATATAGCGGAAACTTGATTTTGAATAGTGTCTAACTTTCTTTGATTATACTCTGTTGTAGGTTGAGTAATCTGAATGGAAGAAGAAGTATCTATTTCTCTGAATCTAGGGATAGCAAAAGAGTTTGATCTAATGAGTGGTGGTGAAGAGGAAGATGATGGTAGAGAGAAAGAGTGTCTTTTAGTTACTGGTTGAATAGGATATTGAATAGCTGGTAATGGTGTGAGTTTTTGTTGAAATTTAGTTCCTACTTTGGCTACTTCTATAAATAATTGATCTAAATATATTTGTTCCGTATTTTTAAATTCAATGCTATGGTGAGAGTTAGTTAAAGCATAGTTAATCTGATAAGTTATTGAAAATGGGTATTGTCCTTCAGTCATTAAATTTTCTTTATAAAATTTATAAGCTATTGTAATAGTTCTATTTAATTCTTGGGAAATAAGTGGGATTCCTAATTTTAATCTTGTGTTGAATTTGATTTTACCATAAGCTAAATTACCATTCATTATACCTAATATTTGATTATTAAGATCTGTCATTCTTTCATCTAATATAGCCATTCTAATAGGTGAATCAATGCCTTCTTGAAATGTTGATTTTAATAGAATTTGTATTGTAGAGAGATGAATATATTCAATTTTATTTCTACATATTGTGGGAAGTTTAAGTAATTATCTGATAATTTGATCTTGGTCGATTAAATTCTATTCTTATCCGAACAAAAATAAGTAAGAACAACAAGCAAACAATACAAGTGACAAAACTTTAGTATCCCTATCCGCTGTCCTCACCTGCTTGGACAACAACCAATCGCTACCTCAACGATCACGGCTCAACGCGGAAGCGTGAAAGTAATTAACACACCAAGCAAAAAAGAAAAAGAGAGTAAAAAGGCAAAGCAAACTTGAAATGAGAGACACGGGGAGGGAGTGTGTAGTGTGAGGGGCTAGGGTTTTTCAATTCTTCAATGGCCTACACCTCAAACAGCTATGCACCACCACAACCATCCTCATCGTCAACACCTGCTGCTACTTCTCCATTGCCCGACTCCACCACCGCCTTCAGCCGCTATTTAGCAAGTCTGAAAGGTTCTTCCGTCGCGTCCGTTGATTACTTTTCAAAATACTCTCCTTCTTCATCCATGTACGATTCTCTTAGATTCGACAGACGCATTGTCGCCTCCACCACCACTCCCTCCTCCTCTTGGCCTCTGCCTCCGCCTCCACCTCCTGGTGTCGACATCGCTCCCGTCGTTGACTCCTTCCTTCCCGCTCTCAAACGCTCTTCTGAAGGTTAGCTTTTCTTTTTCTTTTTTCTCTTATTTCTCACAAACGCTTGACCTTTTCTTTTATTTATTTGTCAATGAATTGAAGAATAACATTAGTACAAATGTCTGTTTTACTAGCCGTAGTTGTTATCAGCGTGTTTATACTGTTAGTTATGTTGCCCTCTAAAAGTTTGGAAGCTCTGTTCTATGGCTACTTTGGAAAAGCATCAATTTTAGGTTATTATATGTGTTACGGCATTAAAGACTGTAAGCTTTAGGGTTTTGATTGATATGCATTCAAGAAACTGATATGCGAGTCCATCTGAGTGTGGGTTTTGAGTTTGCGAGATATATATATATAGAGAGAGAGATAGAGAGAGAGAGAGAGTTGGCGAGCATTTATAGTTTAGGAGTATGTGTAACTACGAGCTGTGGCTTATATTTTACCAACATTCCGCCGAATGATGGATGCATATACATAGATAAATGTAATCAAGCTTAATTAAGATGTTTGCGATCTTCTGCTTACACGTCGGACTGATATTTTTCTAAATGCTATATCCTGAAGCAGTGCGCTATTACTTGTGGTAGCAAACTATTTTTACTTCTTTGTTATGATATTTATATTGTTGTGATATTACTTGTGGTAGCAAACTATTTTTACTTCTTTGTTATGGTATTTATATTGTTGTATATAAGGGTGGGTAAGAATTGTTCATTTGTATTTATATACAACAAGATTATGTTACTGTTACTCCTATAACAAGTAATACAAGGAATCATTCTTGTTATAAAGCTTCTTGTAATATTTCTCCACTATTTGGCCAATACTTAACTTGTTGTACTGCACAACAAGTCTATTGTTATGATGTTTATAACCCATGCCTTATTTTTTCGTGCTGTAAGCATGCTTGGAAATTTGGCTCAATTCAACTCTTCAATAATGCATTATAGTTCAGATGTGGACTCTGCCAGGGATAGGAAATCCAAATTCATATTTCTATGTGATAAAATCCAAATTCATCTGCTTATCTTCAGCTTCCTATCCTATATAACCCAACTGATTCGCCAACATTTTTCGTTCAAATTACCTAACAGCAATCCTCATGTTTTCATATTTAAATAAGCTCAACAAAAATGTATATAAGTAGTACATAGGAATATGGTATCTATTTTAAGTGGCACGTTTTACTTCTCTCCTTTGTATTATCTTATAAAAGGTACTTTTAAACTAATTTTTTATAATAACTATATCTTTTCTTGTCCCTTTGTATATGCTTTCTACTATGTACTATAGCATTCTATCTTCAGAGTATTTTGGGTGCCCATAACACCATTGGGCAAACTGAAGCTTGGTATTCTACCAACCCTTTAACCAAGCGTCCTAGATTGGAGAGTGCAAGCAATTTGCCTATATATCCCCAGAGGCCTGGAGAGAAGGACTGTGCTCACTATATGCTTACCCGAACCTGTAAGTTTGGAGATATCTGCAAGTTTGACCATCCTGTTTGGGTTCCTGAAGGTGGAATACCTGATTGGAAAGAGGTGACCTTTTGCTGCCACTTTTCGTTTATATCATACTGATATTAAAGATATGATATAATAGATCCTATTACATGATAAAATAGTTTCTTATTTTATATATCTCCATGGATGTAGGTTCGGTGTGATAAATGAGAACATTTTTTTAATAGATATTAAACTATGAATTATACAAAATTTACTTATATTTTCGAAGCCTGTTCTACGCCTTCCAACAAGTCCATAATGGTATCAAGGCCATAGAGTCCTGCCCACAATACACTTGATCATTCTACACAATTCAGTTAATCTTTGCAAAACATACTTTAGCCTTTATAAAATAAGTTATGTTTATTTACTGGAAATAATTATATTACCTTCATTTATTTTCCTGTTTTTCATTTTAGATCTTCTATCTTTAACTTAAGGCTGGTTTCTGCTTTTTTTTTCCAATGTACTTTCCTCTAGTGATCATCAACAAGATTATTCCCATCGAAGTTAAATATGTCAGTTGTTGTTCTTGTTAGTTGTTTTGGATATTTTCACATAAGGTGTCCTCTACTAAATGGGTTGTCTATAACAAACCAATTTGATTATGTCATGAAACTATTAGAAGGCACTTGGTGTGCTTTTCTTTACGCTATGTTATAGGAACACACATGGTACTGCAGATTAGCTTGTGTAAGAAGTTTCTCTGTCTATGTTGATATAACAATTAACTTAATTTTTGAGTTCCAAAGGGTCCTATTTTGAGAACTTGGTGACTGTTTTATTACTTTGTGGTTCTTGTGTATAATATTAAGTTAACAACAATACCTAATTGTTCGCTTAGCTTATAATTATTTTATTTATGCATATATGACTATTCTGTATGCATTTTTATATTTGTCTCCTCAACATCTTTCCAATAACTTATTCTAATAAAACCTTTTGGTATGATGTTAATGTGGATCAGAGAAGAGAAGTTACTTGTGTACTGAATCTTATGGAAATTATCCAACATGGTCAAAGTCCGTAGTGTATTTGAAATGATAATGGTGTTATCTAATACAAGTTGTGCTATATGGTATACTACTGAATTGTTGTTTTATGGCCATTTCTATCAACGGAATCTGAAGAGTTTGCATTTCATGAATCAAGTATATACTGATAACTTATTTTTGGACGTAGAATCAGATTCTCGCTTCCCTAGATTGTTCTCTAGTTAGTTCTTTGTGTAGTATATCTCATTTCTAAGCTATTCAAGTTGCAACCGGTAGCAGCGAGGATTAGATTAGGTCAAGGTACCAATTAAGTGCTCTTGCATTGCTTGCTTGAAAGAGAGTTGTGTTTGGTTTGTCTATTGCTTAATGTTTTAAATTTGATGGAAATGCTCTGTATCTATGTTTGTATGTTTATCTATGTAATGTGACATATCTTGCATATTTGTTTACTGTAAATGACATTCTCACTATCATTCTAAGAAATTATCTGGTAGTTGGCTTGAATGTCCCATCTAACATGTATTACCGAGCTGTTTGCTTGAAGATCATCAGTACTTTCCTCATTTTGGATTCTCACAAACATAGACTTGTTTCATTACAGGTAGATTGGAATTGGTTCACTGGCCTTTTCTATTCCCTTGATTCCAACACTGTTGAAACATTTGAGAATTACTACTGATGCTTTTGCTCACAAGTCTATGCAGCATTATTCATTATGTTTTTGCTGTTAGAAGATGTTTATGCATATTAAAGTTCTTCCATTATTTCTATATGAATATTGAGGACTGTTTTTTATGGCTTAAGTTTCATATTGTGTTGCTTATATAGGTTCCAGTTTTTTCTACTAGTGACAATCTTCCTGAGAGACCAGGAGAACCTGATTGTCCAGTAAGTAACTTTTGGTCTTTGCTACTTTTCCATGTTTAAAACCATTCTAAGTCAGGGCACAATCATCGGTGCAGTACTTCTTGAAAACTCAAAGATGCAAGTATGGTTTGAAATGCAAGTTTAATCATCCGAAAGAGAATTTGACTTTGGTATGTTCCAATTTCATCAATTGCTTCATACGGATCTTTGTCTGGTACCTATCACTCTCAATAAGGTTATTTGTGATTTGCGTGGTTTCAGGGTGCGTCAGAAAGTAAGGATGTTTCTGTTTTTCCTGAGAGGCCCTTGGAGCCTCCATGTGCTGTAAGATACTGCTCTTCTATTATCCAAGGAAGCAATACTATGTTGTGAATTGTTTTTCATTCATATATTATGTTAAATAGTTTTACATGAAGACTGGGAAATGCAAATTTGGTTCCACTTGCAAATTCCATCACCCAAAAGATATATGGATACCATCAGCCGGACAAGAGAATGGTAGCCAAGAGTGGACTGGATCAGAAGTCGAGAGTTTAGTATCATTTGGAGATGTTAATATGGTCAAAGATTCTGCTTCATTGTCAACAGCTCTTTATTATAATTCCAAAGGACTTCCTATAAGAATGGTGATGTAGTTTTACTGAATTGATTGATAAACTTTACTATAAGATTCTGCTTCATTGTCAACAGCTGTATATTATAATTCCATAGTAGTTCCTATAAGATTGGTGATGTAGTTTTACTGAATTGATTGATAAAATTTACCATCAGCCATTGATTTCCTTACTTATGCATTATTTCAGTCCATCAAAGCTTTTTGTTTCAAAAGTAGTTAGTAACCAGATTGATAAATGGTGGTTGTCGTAGGTCGTTGAAGCTTAAATTTAGTTACAAGTTAGTTGAAAATTTTAGAAGTCCAAAATAGAGTAACTGTATACGAAATGTAAGTAAAGAAGGGAAGATGTGTGTAATCACCATATCATGAAGAGTTTTGAAGAAAATGTTAGTGTGCACTCTTGCCTTTGCTTCTATTTTCCTTTAATAATGTGATTCAAATTTGAGCCTTGTAGATGGGGTGCAGGAGATGCAGTTCAGTTATTACTTGTTGGTTAGGCCAGATTTGTGGAAAATCTAGTAGTAGCTTCTTACTTCATTCTGAAATCAGGTTTTTTCTGACGGTCTTATGTCGTAGCTGGATTCATATGTTACTAAAATTATGTGCTTTATGAAATGGTTAATATTAATTAGATTTTGAAATTCGATGAATGGAGTTTCTTTCAGTATGTACCATATGGAAATAGCCTGGTGCTTGATTGTGTAGTGCTGTAAGTTATGCTATTCATTTGCTTTTGAATCACGCTGTGTTGATGTACTGCTTCTAAGGTTATGAACTGGCGGATACAATAGATTCTTTTTAAGAGTGGACTCTGGATGATTCTTCAATAAAATAGTTCTTTTTTTTCATATGTATATAAGTATATATTTTTCTTGTTTCATCTATTTTGGTGGATAGTCTCCTGTTATTTTGTCCCTTTTATGTGGTCAAGTTAGTA
>JANITX010000009.1:5856889-5878737 GCA_027564395.1 Erythroxylum ulei
AAGAATTAAATGATTTGAGGTTGGGGAATTGATGAATTTCAATTGGGACATTGAATTGTTTTGAATGATATTGAATGGAAAAAAAATTTATACCGATTTGGATTAGTTTAGATCAGGATCGTCTTATAGTTTTTTGCACGCGTTTTCGATCCTTCGCTTTTTGATCTGATTTGATTTTCTTTGGATTTCGCTCACTTTGACCTTCGCTTTGTAATTCGTTCTTTCGCTTTCACCCCTTTTTGTTTTTCGATTTTTGATTCCGAGGTTAGGTTTCAAAAACGGGTCCCAACAGAGTTGTTATAAGTGGGTGAGTTACTATTCACAAAGTTCTGGACAAGTTACAGAGCTTCAATGGCCAACCGCACCATATAAAATCAAGACCAATTTTTTAGGTATCTCTACAAAACATGTAAGCTAAATTGGACTATAAATTGCCACTCGATCATCTCTTTGGTCAAAAGGCATGCAGGCTAAATTTTGAAGAAAACATTATGTATGTGTATTCCATCAAGAACAAAATAGCCTCCTCTCACACTTTTTTGCCAATTTGCAGCAACGATCACTAATATTTTTGGGGTTTTCTTTTTATCCTTTTCCTTAATATTTTTAATTTCAAAATTGGGTTTTATAATCTTTGGGCCATTCTCCACTTAAGAGTGAAGCCCAAAAGGCCTAACAAACTCCCCTTTATGACTATATGGAGGGGTTCAATATTCAGACAATCAATCCATAGGTCTCTAAGTTTTTCCTTTGGTAATGATTTTTGTCAACATGTTAGCACCATTATCCTCATTATGAACTTTCTCAAGGCACAATAGCTTACTTCCAAAACTTCATGTATCCAATCGTAACATTTATCAATATGCTTAGATCTTAAGTAGAAAGAGGAATTCTTACTAAGATGAATTACATTCTAATTATCACATAATATAATATACTTTTCTTGATGAACACCAAGTTCTTAGAACTCATTTAACCCAAAGTAACTCCTTACAAGCCTCAATAGTTCAATAAATTCTATCTTGGTTAATGATTGAGAAACATACTTTTGTATTCTAGATTGTCATAACAAAACTCCCCTACCAAATTAATCAAATGCTTATAAGTCAGCTTGCGATAATTAACACTTTCAACTATATCAACATCTGTAATGCTTACTAAAATAGGTTTATGAGCAACAAAAGAGAGTTTCAAGTCAAATATACCACATAGATATATCATAGTTCACTTCACAACATTCCAATGATCATTGTTAGAACTAGAAAGGTAGTAAACCACTATATCAACTACCTAAACAATCACTACAATAGAAGGGACTTTTGGCCACGATTTCTTTGGCAACGAATTTAAAATCACTGCTAAAAGTCCCTTATTGGCGACGTTTTGTAAATTCATCACTATAAGTCTAACATTTTGCAATGTTTTCTAAAATTGTCACTAAAGGAATATATTTTGCTACGATGTATGAGAATCATTGCAAAAGAAGCTACTTTTTGCGACGGGTAACAAATTTCGTCACCAGATGGCTACCCTTTAGTGACGATCAACTAAATTGTTGCAAAATGTGATGCTTTTGGTGACGAATTGTAAAATCGTCACCAAAAGTTAATGTTAAATAATTTATACTGCACAATAACTTCTTATGGGAATTTTGATGAATTTTTGTATGTGATAGGATTTTTAAATATAATAACGTTTAAAAGAAAAGGTGTACTTAATAATCCTAAGTTTAATTATAATTGAATTTTATATGATTTTTTATATTTTTTCATTTGCCTTATTTATAACTTTGTTTAAATAGCTAATGCATTCAAACTTTAGACATTTGTTTAAACTCTACCTATTGTATATAGTACTGCACCTAAGTTCATACAAAAATTTCATGAAAATAGAATGGAGTATCTAAAAATTGTATAATGTTTTCAAAGTTAAAAGCATATTATTGTAAAACTTATAGAAGGTAATATAAATTTTAAAAAGTAAATATTTTAGGACATAAAAAAGATAATCATACCTATAATTTTATTGTTAACAAGATCAAAATATCATAAGAATAAAATAAAAATACATATAAATATCGAAATATGGTAAGTAGTATAATATAATGATATATGGTAAGTACCAGAAGATGTTAATTAGAAGTTTAACAATTCTTATAGAGAAAATAATAAATAAAGCTTCACACCTAATATTCTATTGAAAAGGAAAAAAATAATTATTTTTTCATATTCCAAGTGACACTAGACTTAGGAGATCCGGTAAATGGTTCCCAATATCTCTATTCCCAAGAAGGTTTCTTACACATTCCAAACCATCAATTGAAACAGTTAAAGATCTTCCTTTAGGTCTGGTTTATTGATGCCCTCTTCCAATAACTTATTTACTTTAACTAAATTTGCAAAAGATATAGTGAACAATTTCCCATATGCAATATGGATGACAATATTAGATGATCCACACATACAAAGCATTTCACCTAATAAACAAATAGTATAGAACAATCAAAACTAAATCAAACAGTATTAGGAACCTATATTCAAGCACGTGCATACCCAACTGATAAACTCTATCATCATCATAATGAATAGACATAGTTTTTATAATCGACCACTATTCCAAAACAACCAATTTCCTTAATCCTACATGGACCATCGGGATATCACCACCACCTCCATTGCCATCTATGTTCTTTTAAAGATTGGAGGAAGCTTAACACAACATATAGTATATACAATTAAAAGCTCATATAATAGCTTCCTAATAAAAAATGAGATACAAATAATAAAGAAAGAGAGGTAGTTCAAATGGTACTAAAAATCTTGAAGAAGAAAATCGACCATGAAAGACAAGTGGAGATTAATGTTTGACGAGGAGATTTGTTCTACATCAATTTGTTCTTCATTAGGGAGAAATTTTCCACATTCCTCCTAACGGAGCTTATTTCCACCATTAAAAACTAGTCACCACATTGATATTTTGTAATGAATTAATGTTAATAGTTTTATTCTAAAAAGTCAATAAAAGAATTCTTATTTGAATGTTCCAACATTCTACCAATGATGATGTTTTGATCTATCAAGTGAGACTAATTCATATGATAAGGTTGAGAATGTTAAGTATGTATATACTATGTTTAGGGGATGCATAAACATCCTTTACAAAATCTTGTAAAGTAAATAGTTGTGTAATTATGATTTAGCTTTAATTTATCTTATTAATTAGCTGGTTAGTTTTGAGCTAGTCCATTATACATATGGTTTCATAAATTATATTTTCAATAAATTGAAATGTGTGCATGTTAAAAGATTTGGTCTTTTAACAATAAGAGTAAAAATATGTCTCAAGTCTAACATTAGATTTCAACCAACATTAGATTTGAACCAATTCTCTTGTTTAAGATATAATTGATCCTATTAATGAATATTCAAGAAATTTTTTTGTATATTAAACACATAATACAAGAGCTTAAGTTATATACATAATAAAAAACTTGCGGGAAAGACAAAAAAGTTAGCATACATAATAAGATACATAAACATCCCTTGCAGAAGTTAAATACTCTATCAGACCTTTCATTAAACAATTAGTAGGCTTTCCTGAAAGACGTCAACCCATACAAAACTAACACAAAAACAAAATTCAACATCTTACAAAGACATATATGAAAAAACACAACTAGAAACCTATACACCATAAACATAACACAAAACCCACGTAAACTGCAAAATGTATTAGAAAAACATACCACAACACAAGGAGGGTTCTTGAAAACAAAAAAGAAGAACAGTGCCAATAGAGGACACGACAGTCCTTTTTCCTTAACTACCACAACACAAGAGACAACCACAATAGAGGAGATGACACTTCTACGATGGTGGACCAAAAGGAAACACAACAGTTGACACAAAAAGGAAGAGATCTTCCTTTTCATGTTAATAACCAAACAAAACAACATCATTTGTTATTAATTAGGAGGAAATATACCATTAGGCAACAATTTAGACATTCATTACCAGATAGTACCCATTACCATTTGGGTTGACCTTTGGCGACAAATTTATATATAATAAATAGATTACTATGATTAAATAGAATAATATACTACATAAGTAAGGTATGAGAAAATTTATCTATTATCTATACATTCATAAATCATTATACTAGCTACAAATATTATATATACTTTAATATAACATTATATTAATTATATAAGTGATGAAGACTCGAATTATAATGTAATTAATGATGATGATATTCAAGATCCTGATCATGATTATTGAAGGTAATAAAAGTGTCATTTATATTGTTTGAAATATACAGTTGATGTTTGAGTTGTGTTAATGCGTATTGTTGATATTTCACTTATGTTAATGTGTATTGTTGATATTTGACTTATATTTATGCATATTGTTGATGTCTGAGTTATATTAATACGGATTGTCGACGTTTTAGTTATGTTAATATGAATTGTTGATGTTTGGGTTATGGTTATGCGTATTGTTAGTATTTGAGTTATGTTAATGCAGGATGTTGTCGCTTTAGATATGTTTATATGGAATGTTGTTGTTTAAGTTATAGTTATGCGTAGTGTTTATGTTTGAGTTATGCTAATGTAGAATGTTGCTATTTTAGTTATGTTAATGTGGATTATTAATTTTTGAGTTATGTTTATGTGTATGTTGATATTTGAGTTACGTTAATGCGAACTGTTGATGTTTAAGTTTTGTTTATGAGGAATGTTGATGTTTGACTTATGTTTATACGGATTGTTGATGGTTGAGTTATGCTTATGCATATTGTTGATATTTGACTTATGTTTATGCATAATATTGATATTTGAGTTACAGATATCTAATATAATGGCACCTGGTAGAAACAAAGGAAAGCAGGTGATAAGAAACGAAGTTCTCCCTAGTCAACAACAACCACATCAATCAAAACCTCCCTCATAACAACCACATCAATCAGATCCTAGACAATAACAATAATTGACCTCATCCATCAGTGAACTAGCTCAGTAATAACCTCCATCTGCCTCAATTAGTACTAAGGGATCTGAAGGTGTGTTAATCTTTAACACCTATAATTAGACTTATGCTCAAATATATATTTATACAATTAATGCATATTTTCTTATCATTATTCATTAGTTGTCAGGTTCCAATACTGCCACCAGAAAAAGATGTAGAGGTATAATTAAAGGTTGTGAGTTACAACACATGAATGTACCAATGACCAGTAAGTTGTCTTTACATATTGATACCTCGTAAGGTCGTGTTGTAGAAAAGATTCAATTGGTAAAATTGTATAGTGAGTTGGGCGTAATTGCTAGAACTAAATCGCCTTGCCTTGTCCATGCCAAGTAGTTAAAGAAGACAACTTACTACAGTCTTTGGACAAAGTTTCGTTAAAATTTAAATTTATTTAATTATAGGCATTTTTTTTTACTTATATAAAGATTAATTACATTTTTAACTATTGTTTACAGATGAAGCCAAATATCATCGATATTAACAATACTGATGTTTCAAACTATATCACCTCACTTTTGAAACAAAAGACGAAGCATTGTCATTATTGAATGCATAAATATTACAAATATTTTCCCTTTGATCAGGAGGTAAGGAGACATATTATGGAACGGATGTCTCAAGAAAATTGAAACAATTTGTGTGATTATTAAGCCTTTCCCAATGTTTAGGTTCGTTTTCTTTCACTTCACATTTGGTTCTACTAATATTGTTAGACAATTTAATGACTACTTTTTCCTTCATTTAGGAAAAGTGTGAGAAGGACAAGGTTAATAGAGGAAAAATGAAACTCCTCATAACCAAGGCTCCAAATCATTTGTTGTCATGCGAAATAAATTTGAGAGTTTTTGTGTACAAGTTATAATTATATTAGTACATACGAGATTATTTATTATGTTTTGATTTTTTTTTCATATAACAGATTCAAAAAGAACTACATAGAGAAGAGTGTGATCTACAAACCGACACACTATAAGGAAGGTGAAGGCTAAATGTCTAAAGAAGTGCAAAATAATTATGTAAGTATAAAAATTTGTTTAAATTTTAAGTTTATTTATTCATGTATTACTAAATAATAATATTTGAACTGAAAATTGATTTTATTTTTTAAATTTTAGAATAAGATGCAGGAGTTGTTGCAAAAATTAATGTTTGATATAAATGAGCTTAATGTAGATGACATTTGCAATAAGTTGCTAAGTATAAGATCTGACTACATCAAAAGTCTTGGGTTTGGGCCTAAGCCAATTACTTCATTCTCATCAACACCAACATATATTGAGCGTCTTTAAGAGGAGAACCAGTCGCTTAAGGCCAAATTAGAACGTAATGAACAAAACTTGTAATGTAATGAAAAAAAGTTGGCCAAGCTTGAAAAGATAGTCAAAAAATTACTTAGTTCGAATTATATAGGTAGTGAGGATGAAAACGATTCTTAGTCATTAAACTAATATTTATATATTTTTATTTTTATTTTGTGCATAAGTAATTTTGTTAACATTTCTAATTAACATTTAATGATATTTAATTGTTTATATATAATGCTTCTAATTTCTTATTATTTTATTATATTTTTGTATAATAAATTATAAAAATTCAAAATATTACAAACAATAACTAGATAAAAAATGTCATCAATAATTATAATTAACTTGATAAAATATTTAGCAATAATGTATATGATCAAAATTTTCAAAATATAGATAAAATGATTTGGCTATGTTTTCCAAATCTTCACCAATAAATTTTAGCTACTTTTCAAAAAACGTAAAGAAATTTTGCTACGTCTACCCAATTGTTGCCAATAACTTTTAGCTACGCTCACCTTTCATCACTAAAAATCATTAGCTATGCCACATGAAATGTTGCAAAATAATTTTAGCTATATTCCTAGTGTCGTAGATAATAGCTTTTCACCACAAAAACTGAGCATACCAAAAAATTATTGGCGATGATTTGGTATATCATCACCTATCTCTTTTCGCTACACACGAAGCTCGTAGCGAAGACTAGCTAGTGACGATTTGGTGAACATATCGCTTATAATTTTTTCCTACAGGGATTCTGTGACAATTTATGCGATGAAAATAATTCGTAGCTAAGTAGTATTAGTGACTATTGTTGTGCTTTTAGCAACGAAAAATTTCGTCGCTAAATATCCCTTTTATTATAGTGACTTTTAGGTGTAGTATATACCACTGCAAACATCAAACTCCCTAATGATGAAGCATAAGGAATTTAACTCATTTCTTTCTTTTTACATTAGTAGTGGGGCATTGCTTGTTACTCAACTTGAACTGAGGGGCAAGAGGACTACTTACCTTCGTAGCCTTATCCATGCAAAATTTTTAAAGTACCTTTTAAATGTACTTTCTTATAATAAGTATAGCTTCCTTGCTCGTCTATTTTGAGTAATAGAAATTTCTAACATTTGCTTTGAAGCACTCAGGTCCTTGACAGAAAAAGTATTATTCAATTGTTTCTTTAATTCATTTATCCTATAAACATTCTTTCCAATAATAAGAATATCATATATAGAGAGTAAAATCATAATAAAATCATTATGAAAAATCTTTTGCAAAAAAACACAACTATCTAAAGTAGTCTTCATATAACCATGCTCCTTTAAGACTGATTCAAATTTTCTATACCTCTATCTCGAAGCCAACTTCAAGTTATAAAGACTTTTCTTTAGTTTGCAAACATAGTCTTCTTTATCTTTCACTTTAAAGCCCTCTGACTGCTCTGTATAGATTTCTTTATCTAGATCACCATGAAGAAAGGAGGTTTGACATCCATACGCTCAATTTCCAAGTCAAGACTAGTTGTTAAACAAAGTAGTAAATGAATAGAGGTCATCTTAATTATAAAAGAAATTTTTATTTAAAATCAATACCTTTCTTCTATCTATACCCCTTAACAACAAGCCTTGTCTTAGACCTCGACTTTGGGTTATGTTCCTTATGTTTAATCCTAAAACCCCATTTTTTAGTGCTTTTCTGCCTTTGTGAAATTTAACTGACTCAAAGGTGTGGATCTCATCCAGCATCGCATTGATCCACTTGTCTTTATGGTTAGCTTTGATAACTTTCTTATAACACTCTAGTTTTTTTGCATCAGTTAGTGAGACATTGTAATATCCTAGCTCGATGATTGTACTGTGTAATATATTGTACATGCATTTTATAGCATATGATCTATTTATAGTGTACAAGAGTAATTTAAGCATTTAAATATATTATTGAGGTTATAACGAGGATCACAGATAAACCAGAGATGGTATTGGACTCAATGGGAAATTTCATGAATTGTTTTTCGAAAACTCCAAAAAGCTACAGAATGAATCTGAATGAGCTTTAAAAGCTGTGAAATATGCTTTGAAGATTTAGGTTATACTTTAGAATGAAATTCGAATGATTTCAGTGATATTTAGTGATTTTTGGATTCAATCCGAAAATTCTTCTAGGCAACTGAAAAGTTACCGAATAATTTCAAAATATGATGAAGCTCCAAAATTAGGATTGGATTCCATAGGAACTAAAACGGTTTAAAACAATGGTTGTTTGAATAGAATTTGGGTAATCTGAAATTATTGGACTAAAATTTCCTTTTTGGAAAATAATAGGTATTGATGATTTTAAACCCATTTAAAATTTTTAAAAGAATATAATCAATAAGTATTGGTCCTAATTAGAGTATTTCATGGTCAATTTAAAAATAAGATGGTTGTGGAATGTTTTCGAAATTTAATTTCATTAGTTGGTCAATTAAAAACATTAAAAGGTAATTTGGTCTTTTTGTACTAATTAAGGGCAATTTGGTCTTTTTACATGATATTAGTGGATTGATGAGTCATTAGAGATGACCAATGAGATGATGACATGTATTTGATGAGTCATTAGTGATGACAAATAGGAAGGTAACATGTGTAATCCATTAAATGAGTGTAAAAGGCAAAACTTAAGACATTTTGCTTCATTCTTTCAACATAAACGTGAGAGTGATGAGAGAGTAACGTGAGAGAAAAAAAAAAAAGGAAAGGGAAAAGACAAGAAGCCAAGGGTGAACATCGACCAAGGAGAGAGGAAGAAGAGGGTAGTCATTTTTTATGGAATTTGATGGTGATTTGGAGAAATTTTGAAGTAATAATCAAATACTTAAAAGATTGGAGGAAAAAGTGGTAAGTTTATTTACCAAAAAAAAGTGGTAAGTTTCCTAGCTTAAATTTCTAATTTTTATGGGTTTTCTTGAGTGCGATGGATGTGTTTAAGATCAATGTTGTCTTAGTATTACTTTAATGTTTCTTTGTATGGAATTAGTTGAATATGAAAAGAGAGGAATGTGTAGTGGGATTCTATCTTAGGTTAACTTGAACCAGTCCTAATGTTTTAGCCATAAGTTTGGCCTACAAACCTCCAAATTGGGCAATTCCAACGAAGAAATATTAATAAAATATCTAGAAGCAACCTAGACATAATTCGGAATGAATGATATCGAAATTGGAGATTTAAAATGGTAGTCTGATACTGCCCCTGTGTTGAAACAAGTTGTGATATTTGGTACATTGTTCATGATTTATAAGTTCAAATGGCATGATTTTTGATGATATAGAAACTAGAGACATAGGGGAACAAATGTCTAGAAAACCTCAAAACCTAATTTGAATGTTTGCTATGTGAAAATAAAGGAAAATATGGAGGTACGGATTTTGGACATGGGTCATAACCGTGACTCATCATGCATGATTATGATATGGTGAAATTGGGTGAGATTGTGTTTTTAAGAAGTTGGTAAGATAGAATGGATAAAATATGGTATTTATGTGAATTTTAAAGTTAGATTTGGAAATGGTGACCAATAGGTTAGCTTACAGAAGTAAGCAGAAATATGATTAGTATGTGTGATACACGATTAAATACAAATCTCAAATTCGGTTAAACTGAATATATAATTTTAATGCCTTATTTCTTAAGTTGAAAATAAATGCCTAAGTGAAATGCATTTTGTGTAGGTAAAGGAGAGGCATCTAATGTGTGAGTGTGCTTAACGATAAGTTTGCAAAACTGTGACTGTATTTTAATTGTTTTATATGACTAAATTCTTTATAAAAGAATTAATGACATGTGAGTGATCTTTAAATTGATTTTACACAAATGGATTTCATTTGATCATGAAATGAATGTTTATGATAAGTTTTAAACAAATGATATTTTATAAGTGAATATTGCTAGCATAAGTGCATACTTTAGCAATATATGAATTTTAATTTGAAAGTTAATTTTATATGATTAGGAGTTACATTGAAATAATTCACTTATGAATCCTCCCATACTTTATTTAGAAAATAAGATAAGTCATAAATGTAAGAGTTGCTTTTGCCTATGTTACACAGGTAGGCTTTATACATGTTATTATACTGATATATTTATAGTGGCTAACCTGTTACGGGTAAGCGATGTAGAACCAGCTCTGTGACTTGTTATGGGTAAGTGATAAGTGTGAATTGAATCATGTTTTAAGGCTTAGTTTGATATGAATTTAATTGTTAATTCAATTAAGTATATGTTTAGGTTAGAATTGTGTTATTTAGTTAATTATTTATGTTTAAGTATTTTTATGGGTTAGTACCAGTCTTTGAGCTTAATTATCATGTTTTTGAGGTATCTTGATGTGTTTGTTAGTGTTTTAGATTCAATATTGAAGAATAAAGAAGTTTCAGAGAAACTCAGGCTAAAACCAAGGCCTACGATTGTGGCGTAATAGGGTATGATAAAGATTAGAAGCACTAGATTCAACCCACGATTGTTGCCCATATGCCACGATTGTGACAGAAACCCAAGTAGGCCACAATCGTGACAGAAGGTTTGGATGTGGCCCATAATTGTGGCCTGCATCGGGCAGAGGCACAAACACTCAAAAATGTCAAGTTTCGAGGGAGTTTTTGGAACTTTTGGACCTCGAAAAATCCTAAGGATGCCCAGAACAAAAAAGTATATAAAGAATAAGATAAAGAAGATGAAGGAGCTTTTTGCATCAACCACTTTTGAGAGGAACCCTAGAGAAAATTGTTGGGAGATTGAGAAAGAGAAGAAGGAAGAGAGAAGTGGAGAAGAAGTCGACATTGTCGTACTTCTCGGATTAGGAGTTTCTGACGTCGCTAACTCCTGTCTCCTTCCAAGATCATATTTCCTATTATTGTCCATTTTTATTTTTGTATAGAATTGGGAATAGCAGTTTAATGATAGTATTTATGAATGTTAAGATGTTCTAAACTCACCTTTAGGTTTTTTTTATCTTTGATTTAATGAAATCTAATTGTTTTTATGTTTATTGGATATATTATGATTGATTTCTATGATTGCATAATTCAGTAATAAACTAAGAGGGTGAACTAAATGAAAATTTATTAAATTGGGCTAACAAGAGTTATGTGACTTAATCTGAACGAGAAATTAATCAAATCAGTAATTGTGTGAAGAGAGATCTCGCATAGGTTCCCGATAGTTATTGGAAAATTTTAGATCTAATTAAGGTTTTGGATAAGTTATTAATTGAGAAATTGCAATTTCTCATAATCTAATTAGGGTTTATAATTTAGAGTTAATGGTTATAACTCGAAAGAGAGAATTCAACCCTAGGATTGTCTAGAACCAATAATCCGGTAAGTCATTATCGATTAGTTTAAGATAGGTAAATTCCCCTTTCTCTCAATTGATAGTTTTCTTAAGTTAATTCTTGAGTGTGTTGCAATAGCTAAATTGCTAATATTTTCCTAGTTGATGCTTGAATTGATTTGCATCATTGAATTGAATTCTTGTTTCAATTTTGCTATCTTTTGAATTTCTGCGAATTATGTTGGCCTTAGATTTTAGGACTAGATTATCCCTCCTCATGGGATCGACACCTTATGTACTACATGAACAACCTGTGTGCTTGTGGATTATCGAGGTTAACTAATTAGAACTTACACACATCGAAAAACCACAATTAAGTTTTTGGCACCGTTCCCAGGGAGGCAATTGGTTTAGTTCTATAGTTTAAGGCGTATAGTTAGTTTTTAATTTTTGTTTTCGTTCTTCCTTCTATTTCTAAAATCGTGCTCTTGCATGAACATAAGAGTTACGAGAAGATCTAGTCATGCAGCTGAAACTGTAGATTTAGACATCACTTGACTACAGGGGAGGATCCAGAAAATTTTTAAAGTGGGGGAAAAATTTTATTTTTAGTGGGGGCAAAATTTTAATTATAGCAAAATTTTATTTTTTTTATACCATCAAAATTTAAAATAATAATTTTTACAAGTAAAATCTTTTGGATCTAGTGGGTCACTGTAGCTCCACCACTGTCTACGTCCACAGATAAGGAGATGTATTTCTTTTATTACGGTTAGAAAGATAATATAAAGAGAAGTATGGCAACAACCTTCTCAAGCTCTCAAAGATTCTACCTTACGAAACTTGTATCAAGGAATTTGTATCATAAGATTACATGTAAAAAGTTTAAGTGCATAGAACTTTATTTTCACAGAGGTTTAAAGTTACTTAAACTTTATTTTCACGTGTGTCTAACTAATACAGAAACTCTATTCTTGTGCGTGCTCAAAAATAATGTGATGAATTTGATGCTTGTTCCACACTTGATAGCGTCACCAATTTGTTTCTAATTTAGAAATTTCTTCTACCAATATGAGACTTCGTCCTATATCCCTATATTACTAAGAATTCAATACATATCTCACAATTATAACTATTTTAATAACTATTACGATTAGGATGGAGCCCTTGCGTCTCTACCAGTTTGTCG
Source organism: Erythroxylum ulei (assembly GCA_027564395.1). Lineage (NCBI taxonomy): Eukaryota > Viridiplantae > Streptophyta > Magnoliopsida > Malpighiales > Erythroxylaceae > Erythroxylum > Erythroxylum ulei. The sequence goes on from JANITX010000009.1 coordinate 5,869,723, forward strand.
TCTATTAACATTTAATACCTCAGACAGCCGGTTCAATTAATATGAACAATGGAAGTTGGGGATTTAGGATAAATAGGAGAAAAAGCCCTCATAGTACATATCGTTACGGTCGAAGTCAGGTTTTAGAAGAACCTTGGAAACGGTATGTACTTGACTGTTTTCTGGAGCAAATGATTACATCCGAATGACCTCTCAAGTTGTGTCCAGAGATACAGACAGCGTCTACGGATGAGTAGGCTCTTTATTCCAAGCTTTTACGTAAAACAAAACCTTGTACGCTTCGAAGGAGGAAAGTAAAAAATCCAATCCAAGGAGGCATAATTTGTCTTTCATGTCTGGAACAAGATTCGTGACATAAATACCTGCTGCTTAATAGCAAAAATGAATTTAGTGGGGCAGATCAACCATAATTGAGAGGACAATAAATTAGATTTTGCAATCGAAGACGGACTTAAAGGTTTTAATTAAGAAACTCGTGATCATGGTCAATCTTACTTGTCCAGCTTGTTAACGTATTTAAGTTGTATGTTATATTTAATAAAGTTTTTAAATTGAAACCGTAAGAAAGTTGTCAAGGTACAAGCTAACAGGTTTAATTCATCTGGACATGAGAAGTTCTATGTACATATATCGTTATGATTAATTTGTGTCCTTTCTCTTCTACTTGGAAGATATTGGTCATGAACAGAGACGTAAAATCGTTCACACAACGGGCATCGGCTCCCTCTTTGTCCATACTCTTGCAGGCTTCCCTTCAATCCTATTTGATTTGTTGTCAAGAGAATGATCATTGTCTTCCAAGCAAGCACTCGAACTTATCGCTTTGTTTTCCTTGATCGCCTTTCGTGTATATCTTTGTTGTGGTTTAATAAAAAACTGCCCCCATTCAAACTTAACCTGCTGTAGAACAAACTTGAGTCATTCCATTTGTTTAATTTTGCGTCGACTCAAATTTGATTGGTAGTACTTGGTAGAGTCTACGGGCACTCACTGGTTGTAGTTGCCATTATGGATTATACTCAATTGTGAATTATTGTAGATATTGTAGTCACATATGTAATAAATTATTATGATAAAACTGACTACAAATCAGAATATTAGGACCATAATTATAAAGTTGGTTGATTTTTTTTTAATTTTAGTAACTATTAAAGAGTTAGTCTAGTAATATGTAGAAAGATTAAACTTTTGTTTTTATACACAAGTCTTCAAATCTTCGTACATACATAAACTAACAATTTTATATATCCATGTATAATTTGTATGCACCAAAAATTTTTAATTTCTCAAGTCTTCCATACCTCAAGGCTTACAGCCCACTGGCCGTTGCTATAAGAAATAATGCCTTTTAGTTGTAGTCAACATGTTTGGAGAGGACATGTGCGAACACATAATGGCTTTCACGATGATTTTCTTGATTTTGTTACTACTAATTCTTGTATGCACAAATACAAATTTAATATATTTATAAGCGACCTAACATCAATTTTTATTTAAGTTGGGCATCGATTAGATAAGTTAATTCATCTTACATGGTATCTAAAGAAGTGAAAACATTTGAAAATTTATATGTAAAATAAACAATAAAAAATTTAATATAGGGTGTTTTATATTATAAATTTGATTAATTCCCATGTTTGTTAACTTTGAAAGAAATTTAATGAATTTAATCATAATAATATTTTAATTTGAGGTAGTAATTTGAAACCAACTGCAAGAAGATATTAATTTCAAGTACTTGTCATTTTTTTTTAAATTGAGTTGAATTTTAGTGGCAACTGAGATACTTTTCGAGAACAGGTATTAGTCTCTTGCATAAAGTATCATTTTGGTTTCAACTTTCAACTTTTTTACTTAATTGTACAGGAAAATCTTGAGGACTAAGGTGTAAAGTTCCAGAAAAAGCTTATTTTTAATACGTTGTAAGACTGAATAACTTGTTTTTATGATAATGAAATAATCTTTTCAAAGACTCCAAACAGGTCAGAAGACAAAAAAGGAAGGCAGTGCGACTTTGAATGGACCCTAAGTTTAGTATTCCAAGTCTTTCACTTGGTGAAACAGCCCAAACAGAAACTTATCGTTTGCCGTATTGACCCAAACTTCAGAGGACCATCTTCTAAATGGATTAGGAATTTAGGATACGCCTTTTTGTCAACGTCCCATGTTCAGAAGTCAGAATCTCGGACCATACACATTAGCCAATGTTAGGGCCCCCCACCGGTTGGCCACTTTACAGCATTTGGGTTAACGGGTAACCTCTCTTTGACTGCATATATAGCTGTTTTCTAGATAAAAGAAGACTTAGAAGAGTGTTGTCTGGTGGCTTCATTGTTCTAAGACTTAAATGGCACGAAAAGGGTATTGAATGAAAATATCATTTTATGTTAATTAGATAAGATACTAATTCTAACATTGTAAATATTTTTTAATGTTTGAGTGCAGCATAGATTTCTTGCGTGTAAGAGTAATGTTTTGAAAAGGAATTATTTTTGTCAATTGCACTATCTATCTTAAATTAAAATTATTTACATAATGAGTGCTTGATTCAAAATTTATAATTTCATGGGTAACATTATCTACTTGATATAATAATCGTTCTAAATATTCTTTATATATTAATTTTTGTTGTTTTGTATCTTCAAATTCTTTCTTTTTATGCTTATCATATTTATATATTTTTAATATGAATCCTTTCAACACATGATATAGATGATGTAGAGAAAGATAATATAAGAGGATAAGAGATAGAATAATCAATAATATTAATTAATTTTTAATATATAATCTGAAAATTTATTACCATTAACGAGAAACTAAAAATTTTGTTATGCTTAGTACCCAATTCTAATACCCAACTACTAGATCAATCAAGCTGAATTGTGTTTAGTAGAGCGTGTTGGACATAATATAGAGTGGACAACCATTTGAGGGACCGTTGGTGAGGTGGAAGAAAGCATCCTAAGCTTCCGAGACGACAAGAGAAAACTAAACGAACCGTATTGGAATATATTGCTCCCTGAATTGATAATGTATTAGACAAATAATTGATATAACATTCCTACGTTTTGTTTGATATAGTCCATTTAAATACATTATGATGAGCAATCATGTACGTAGCTTGTTATTAATGTAAAATGCCGGACTAGTTTCTGTCATTCTTTGGGACACCATTGTGGGATCTCAATCATCTAGCTTAGCTAGCTATTACATGTGAGTCTCACATGAATCTCTGCATCTTCATTCCAAATACAGATTTGGGGCATCTTTAGTTGCGCACATGGCTTGTTCTACTCTTCATTTTGGTCCCTCAATAGCATCACCAATGTCTAGTAGATAGGATATCGCAATATCAATGTCGTCTTCCTCTCTCTCTCTCCCTCTCTCTGTGTATAATTTATATGTACAATCTGAATTAATATAATTTTATTTATTCTCCTTTCCTGAAAAAAATAAAATTGGTAAGAATCGAACAGGTGTTGCATGTGATACTACATTGGATTTAGAATCCCAGCTTTACATGTTTAAATAAAAATAATATGTACAGTATATATTCTATGCATGCAGTACTTGGGAGAAGTCAAAATCTGCCTTGTCATCCTGAGTACCAAAGAATGAAAGTTATTGAATTTCCCCCAAGAGAATTAGGTTTTGGGAATATTAAACACTTAGGGACTTGTGGGTATATTTGGATAATAGCTATTATGGTTTAATCAGAATCCAGGGATCGAGGGTAGAGTACTAGGGTTAGAGAGAATTATTGTTTATACACATCAATGTTCCTTTCGGGATAAATACGAATGCTAAAGCCAAAAGTGGTTGAGAATGTGTTATAATTATTGCTCAAAGTTAGCATATGTAAGCTTTCAGGAGATATCATTAGTTAGACCTAATTGTTACTTTATTTGAAGAAACAAAAACTTGTATTGGTATGATTTGTGACTAATTGATGCTTTGCGTATAGGCAAGTGATGCCTTCAATTCTCTAGTTAAACAAATGCTATATAAGTTGGAAGACAACATTTATGATAAGTTGTATGATCCATTTGGCAGACTTGTAAATAGAATTAAAATTAGTGAATTGACAACTTAAATTTTCTACTATTTCTCTTTTTTTTTTTGGATATATCAGAAGATTTTATACAAATATGAAATGTTATGTACATTACTGGGGACTACTTGAGCAGTAATCTCTTACCTACCAAAAGGAAACATAAGGAAAACATGACGGAGCTACATCACTTCCCGATATCAAACCCAAAAAAAACTGATACAACAATAGCCTTCCTACCAAAGAAACCTTCTAGAGCTAGCACGTCTAACCAGAAACTCAAGCCAACATAGAAATAATTTATAACACAAATTAAATTATAGCCAGTAGTGCATATCATCAGTTTAGTGCAAAGTATGTGATTAGTCGTGATGCCACCATATAATGTGAACCGTGGACTTCAATGTGAGAAAAGGTAGTCAATATCATTGTATAATTTCTGTGCATGCTTTCCAAATAAGGAATTCCAATTGTTAACTTCCTGATTCCAGTACTGAAGAAGATGCCTAGCTCTTTCTACACACCGAGAGTTCATCTCCAGTTGGCTGTCCTGATTTATTCACCTGCATAAAAATGATAGAGAAAGCAAGAAACCTCACAAATTACCTCCTCACTGGGGTGGAGTGGATATTTTCCATAGCTTAGAAGATTATGCTGGAGATCACACTCCCAACATCTCTGGTTTCATCTTGAAAGGTTCTATTGTTCCGTTTAGTTCAAATATTGTAGACTGTAATGGAAAGAAGGATTGGGAGGGTAGGAAGAACTGAGGTTCTGATAGTTGGGGTGGTATTAAACTAAGTGATAATGGAGCTGAGGTTTTGCTGAATAGGAAGATGTAAATGAAAATGGTAGAGACAATGGTCCCAAACGGATTTAGAAAATTGACACTCAAAAAACAAGTGGTCAATTGTTTCATTATCTAAGAAACAAAAGGAGCAGAAGTTAGGGGTTTATAGGTATAACAGTTTGTCTCGGGTATGTAACTTCTGCAGGACAGCTAGCCATAGGATAAAGGAACACCTAGGCCTACTCTTGTGAAACCAAACAAGCTTATGCCAAGATACTTCATGTAAAGAAGGTCACAAAATAAGGTATGCTGAGCCATTAGTGAATTTTTCGGTAAGACTAGCGAGTGATTCTAAACGATCAGGTTGAAAACTATTTGGAAGGTACCGAAGGGGCTCAAGGTTCCTAAGGATCGCTAGGGTTGCCTCTTGCCATCTCCATTCATCATTGCTTATCGCTGCAGATACTCTTACTAACAAAGGGAATTCCTAAGCATTGATCTCTCCCGAGGAAGTAAAGTTTTTCAGGATTCCTCTTGGATGCCACGGGTCCTGCCATAAAAGAGTAGAAATACCATTCCCTATCCTAAACCTGAATTGGTTCCCCAATTTGTCCCTCATAAATAAAATTTTCCTCCAACTCCAAGAACTCCTAGAGGTTGGTTGGGCACCCCAGAAGGTTTTCCTTCTTAAGATGATGGTATGAACCCATTGTACCCACAAAGCCTCCCCATCCTCAAACAAAAACCAAATCCTTTTACCTAACAAGACTTGATTCCAGGTAGATAAATGTTTTACCCCTAAACCTCCTTCTTTTTTCGGTCTACAAATGTCGCTCCATTTAACTTTAGCATAATAAGCAGAGTCCACCTTCCAAGTCCATAAAAAATTCCTAAGCTTAGACTCTATATCCCTAAGAATGGATGAGGGGAGAATAAAAAGTGAAGACTAGTACACTTGGAAAGTAGAAAGAACAGATATCACCAACTGGAGTCTACCTGCATAAGAAAGAATTTTATGAGTCCATTTGTTAATCCTATTATCAATTTTATCCAAGAAGGGTTGGCAATACCTCCTAGATAACCGACCTGTTAAGAGAGAAACCCCTAAATATCTGATGGGAAGAATACCTTTCTTGAGACCTGAGATAAGTTCCATACAATGAGTCAAACAATTCACATCAGGGGATAAGAAAAACTAACTTTTAGAGGGATTCATGTCCATGCCTGAAAACTGAGAAAATGTACACCAACTATCAAGTAAAGTTTGAGCCGAAAACACTTCTGCATGGCAAAACATCAGAGGTCGTCAGCAAATAAAAGATGTGTAAGTTTATGAGCTTTGCATCGCCAGTGGTATTTGAAGGAAGGGCTATTCTCTATACAAACTTTCAAATTCCTAGAGAAAACTTCCATAAAAAGGATGAAGAGGAAAGGAGATAAGGGATCCCCTTGTCTTAAGCCTGATTTCCCTCTAGAAAATTTAATAGGAGTATCATTAATCAAAATGGAATAAAAGGGAGAGGTGACGTATTCTTTGACCCAATTAATGAACTGCACGGGGAGGCCTATAGCTTCTAAAGCATTGAGGAGGAAATCCCATTGAATAGGGTCATAGGCTTTTTGAAGGTCCACTTTAAAAGCACATCGCCTCTGACTATTGGAAAGATGATAGTTTTTGAAATTTCTTGAGCCAACAAGATATTGTCCCCGATTCAACGGTTCTGAACGAAGGTACTTTGATTAGGGCTAACTATGTAGGGAAGAATCACTTTAAGCCGATTTGCTAGGATTTTAGCAATCACATTGTAGAACATATTGCAACATAAGATCGGTCTATACTCGAACACTGTGGAAGGGTAAGCTGTTTTGGGAATAAGGGTTATGAAAGTGGAATTGAGCTCTTTTAGAAGTTTTCCATGAATGAAAATTTTTGAATTGCTTTGGTAACTTCCTCCCCAATAATATGCCAGGTTTGTTTGAAGAAATACCCATTGAACCCATCCGACCCAGGGGCCTTATTAGGGTTAAGTGAGTTGAAAGCCTCGCTTATCTCGTGGCCTGAAACTTCAGTGGTAAGAGAAGTAGAAAGATTTCCTGACAAAAGCTGAGGGAAAAGATTTGCTACGAACTCTTTGGAAGAGTGAAGGGCCTTTTTATCCCTAATAGTTCCTTAAAAATAACGAAGAAAATGATCTTGAATCTCTTCTAAACCCACTATCCTATTCCCATTTCCCACTACTAAAGAATAAATGTTATTTCTGTTCCAGTTAGCTAGCAGAGATTTATGGAAGAAATTGGTGTTTCTATCCCCTTCTCTTAGCCATTTAATCCTGGAAGATTGTCTAATGAAGGATTCTTGGTCCTCTAAAGCTTTGAATAACTCGTTAGTAGCCTTAGCTTCCTAAGCAATCAGCCTAGATGGTCCTTGCGACAATCTCATTTGAAACGTTATTAAGAATAACTTGGCAAGTTTCTACTCTAGCACCCACATCCCCAATCTAGTTAGAGTTCATAATTTTTAGAGCTTTTTTAACAAATTTGAGCTTAGTCACTACACAAAACATCGGAGTACCCTGGACCTGAGTGGCCCAAGCTGCCTCCACAGTCTGGACGAAACTGGGCTGAGAAGTGAGGAAATTAGAGAACCTAAAGGGTGAATTTCTCTTCTTCTAGATAACCACTGACCGAACCACTAAGGGAGAATGATCTGAGATGTTAGGATTCTAAATCACACAATAGGAACTAGGAAACCTATAGCTCCAATGCGATCTAACATTTTAGCAATATTAGCTTCTCCACTTTGTTTATTATTCCACGTAAATTGAGGAACACTAGAATTTAAATCAGACACCTCAATTTTCTGAACACACTGTCGAAAATCACTCATCCCATTCATGGCTGAGGAACTAAAAGGATCCGCTTCATGAGGATACAAGATGGCATTAAAATCCCCAGCAATAATCTAAGGAAGGCTATCTACTAATTGTTTAAGGTTTAAGAGTTCAGACCACAAATTTCTCCTATGGATGAGGTTAGTAGACCCATAAACACAGGACACTAGCAAGGAATCTGCACAGTTCCTAGCGAACAGTACCAAGTGAATCAACTGATCGGAAGAGCTAAGGAAGACACACCTATAACTATTAGATTCCAAGCTACCACTATTTTAGCGTTCAAAGACTTATCGATATTACTATAAAACGACCACCGAGGAAACAAGGAGGAGCAGATTTGATTCAACAAAGGAGTTCTAATCCTAGACTCTATCAAACAAACAAAAGAAGCTGCTAGACGCCTAATACAAGCACGGATTGCCATTTGTTTTTTGGGATTGTTTAAACCCCTCACATTCCAAAAAACCATATCCATAAGCATCAAAAAACCAGAACCTCCAAACCCATCTAGAAACCTACTTCGGTTTCCTCCTAGATTTCCTGTTTTGCCTCACTGTAAATTCCCCCTCTGCCCTGCCAATACCAGGACTATCAGGAACCAATGTAAATATAGGTGGAGAATGAATTGTACTTACTTGATTTTTAGCAGAAGAGGTGGCATCCTCAAGGTTATCTTTAGGTTCTTCCTTCTTCTAGTGATCTTGATGCTGAAGAGAGGAACTCCCAGTTGTGTTTGCATTGTTGTCGTTTTGACCTGTTATCTCATTAGTAATGTCCGTCCGTGGAGCTGCTTGCCCCGTGCTTGCCTCAGTATAATTCTTTGATTCTCCAATTTCCTTAGTATTATGAACTTCCTTGTCAAAAATTTGACCCTGTGGTGTTGCCGGCTGAGTTGGACCAATTGCAACCTTATCCTTTCCCATCACCAATTCTGTATGAAACCCAGACCCAAACACTCTGCCTGTAGGTGCCCAGTGCTTCTTCGGCATCTGAGTATCAGGCCTCCATTCGTGTTCTATTTTGATTTCCTTAAAGATGATTGTTCCCTCCTCATTTTGCATAGCTAGTTGGAACGAATTTGGCCAACTCCGATGGAGTTCTAAATCCACACACAACCGAGCATATGCTATCCTAGACATCCTAGCTGTCTGGGAATCCATTACAAGGGGGTGACCCACAGTGCTTGCAATTCGTCCCAACCCTTCTGTATTCCAATATTCAACTGGAATATTGTGGAACCTTGCCCATATAGGGGCAGTCTTAACCTCTTCTTACTCCCC
>JANITX010000009.1:5878837-5889640 GCA_027564395.1 Erythroxylum ulei
AGGTTCCTAAGGATCGCTAGGGTTGCCTCTTGCCATCTCCATTCATCATTGCTTATCAATGCAGGTACTCTTACTGACAAAGGGAATTCCAAAGTATTGATCTTTCTCGAGGAAATAAAGTTTTTCAGGATTCCTCTTGGATGACACGGGTCCTGTTAGCAAATAGTAGAAATACCATTCCCTATCCTAAACCTGAATTGGTTCTCCAATTTGTCCCTCACAAATAAAATTTTCTTCCAACTCCAAGAACTGTTAGAGGTTGGTTGGGCATCCCAAAAGGTTTTTCTTTTTAAAATGATGGTATGAACCCATTGTACCCACAAAGCCTCCCTATCCTCAAACAAAAACCAAATCCTTTTACCTAACATGACTTGATCCCAGGTAGATAAAGATGGGGTTTTTTTTTAATCAAAAATTGATTTCTTAATATAATTACCATTCAGATCATCTTTTTTTTTTACTGAATTGTCAATAATGATTTCAAATTTATGTGATAAAATTACAATTATATCATAAACTATAAATCATAGAAAAGTCCGTAGTTATAACAATTTAATAATGCTTGTATGATTGCTTTGTTTCATTGTTCCAAAGGTGAAGTGCCGCAACCAAATGTATTTCAAGTTATGATTTGAACACACAGCATTAAACGAAGATATTACAGAAAGGAAAGGGTAAGAGAAAAAAAGACAGTTTGAATGTTTGAAGTAGATAGGCAGATTGACTAGTACTTAATAATAAAAGGCCCTTAAAGTAGAGGTATTCCCTCTCTCGAGGACAAGGAATTGGTCCACCAAGAAAACAACTAAACTGGTAGGTGGTGCTAATAACCCTAAAAAATAGAAAACAGAATATAATGTTGGAAGGACCAAAGGGACTTTAAGAATTTCTGAAAGCTACTTATCTAGGTTTAGCTAGCGTGCCTCTATTTACCCCACTTCAACTCGAGATATTTTAGACTCATCTTTCTCCAAAGTCTCCACTTGATGCCATGATTTAACATTTTATAGTAAAGAAATTATCCTTACTAGTTCATTAGACACGCTTTCACACCCTTTCGCCTTTAATTGTTTTTGACTTTTCTTAACAACTCGAGTCCAAGGTTTGATTAATCAGAACTTTAGTGATAGATTCTAACATGTAGGAAATATAGAGTTCTAGTCTATATTTCCTACATGCATGATTAATTTAATTGTTTTTTAAAAAATTGTTCAAATTGTAGTTGAAAGATTGTTTCTCATTTTAATAAGTTGGAAAATAAATAAAATGAAGGTATATTGAATTTGTAAATATAAATTGAATGGAGATTATTATTTAGTTAAGAGTTTAACTCATTAAATCACGTAATAAATAATTTATTTAATATATAGTTAAAAGAAAACAAGTACTGCCCATATAAAAGGATATAAATTTAATTAAAGCAATAAGAATTTAAATTACAATCAACGGCTTTAAAGAGACACCCTAAATTTTCCTTGTATCTAAAAAAAAAAAAAAAGACACCCTAAATAGTGGAATTAAGAGTTTTTATTTCAACATATATGCACTGGAGACTAGAATAGAGACATCTTAAAAGAAAGAGACGTATAGGAAAGTGAAAGATTCTGAAAAATAGTGTCAAACCAGCCACCGGAACGAATTTCTAGAGAAATGTGACGTTTGTTGTTGTGAGTAGTGTGTGTCTCGTGGGCTGGTCGACAAATCGGTACCACACATCTCTTCTCTCTGTACTATTAATTCTCTCTCTCCCTCTCTATATATGAGTATTTGTGTCATCACCTGTCTGTTTGTGGGGTCCACCCTCAGCTCTCACGGACGCCATTCTTTCTTCTCTCCCACAATTATAACACAATCATTTTAACCTCCCCCCTTATATGTCATTTTTTGCTCGCTGTAAAGGTATCTTACTTTTCCCCTCCTCTCTTCGCTACTTTTCATATCCAAATCATCACAATATCTACAAATATATTATTATACTAGTTAAAAGTAAGAGTTGTGACCTTTTTACTTTGAAGTGGTACTATGTTTTGAATTTGTATTCATTAATTCTAACCTAAACATATTATTACGAGATAATTTTAACTTAAGTGACTATTAAAATTTCATGTATAATATAAACTCTTTCTCTAACACTTAAAAATATTAGAAGAGTTTTGAAAATTTAAAACTTTCACTTTCATACATAATGGAATTTATCACTTTTAATGCTTGAAAGTAATTGAAGAATGCCGACAAATCACTTACCAACCGAAAGGGGGTATTTGACAAGCTTTTTTGGTTAATTTTACAGGATGGATATTTACTTATGGAGTGAAGTAGAAGAAAATTTAAACAAGAATCTTTCTGATGTTATGAAAAGACACTTGAAGACATTATGTGAAGTGTACATGTAACATGTGTGAGGAGTAGCTCAGCTTAGTCAGTTGGGGCTTCAAATTTCTCATTATCAGTTTTGTAACGTATATAGTGGTCCAGCTGAGTCTTTTGGCTGACTGACTTGGATAGGAGCCGTGTAAGATAAGGAGGGAGAGGGAGAGGGAGAAGAGGAGCGGGAGAGGGGGAGAGAGAGAGAGAGAGAGATTCCGTTTATATACATCCTTTCATTTGGTGTTTTGTTCTTGGCTTCAAACAAAGCTGGTTTTTTTGAAAGAAAGATGCGATTTATGGAATTGGAGACAAGTTTTAATTTGAGTTCTTTCATTTTATAGGAGGAGAGCTGAAGGGAGAATTTAGATGGATTCCTTTGGATTATGCTTTGCTCGGAAGGTTTAATTTGTTCTTTCTTGTTTTAGGTAGGTACTTTTGTCTAAACCCTCACGGTAGTTCTTCCGGTTTGGCTAGTTTTAGCAGGCACACCCATTTCTTCTAAAACTTCAGGCAAAAAATGATGTCTGAAGATGGGTTTTCTATGCCCTCCACAATCAGAGTTCTGAACCAAGAACCACCACCTAACCCTAACCCTAATCCTGCAACAAATCCAGCGAAAAGGAAGAGAAATTTACCAGGAACACCAGGCAAGTACACTTATCCATCCGCAGTTCTTTGCTTGCATAGGCCCTAATGAATGTAGTTGCTGTCTTTTCGAAGCAGATCCAGATGCAGAAGTCGTCGCTCTATCACCAAAGTCTCTCATGGCAACGAATAGATTCATATGTGAAATCTGCAACAAGGGTTTTCAGAGGGACCAAAACCTTCAGCTCCATCGAAGAGGCCACAATCTTCCGTGGAAGCTGAAGCAAAAATCGAACAAGGAGGTGCGGAAAAAGGTTTATATCTGTCCTGAAAGAAGCTGTGTGCACCACGACCCATCAAGAGCCCTAGGTGACCTCACTGGAATAAAGAAGCACTATAGCAGAAAACATGGAGAGAAGAAGTGGAAGTGTGAGAAATGCTCGAAGAAGTACGCAGTTCAATCAGATTGGAAGGCTCATAGCAAGATTTGTGGGACTAGAGAGTATAGATGTGACTGCGGTACACTCTTCTCCAGGTATATAACTATATGTTAGTATATGCAGCTTTCAAGTCTCTACCTTTGTTGATTCCTTATTGATCTCATAAACATTCTCTAGTTCATATGATTACTTTGTTGAAAAATTCAATGCTTTCAAATTCAGGTGTTGGTTTGATGGTATTAATTCGATGTGCGTTTTAGAATTTGATGGGCCCTGACCATCAAAAGGTTGGTTAAGAATAAATGTATTTCCGGTTTATCTGAGACGAGGTTTGTGCATTGTATAACAGGAAAGATAGTTTCATAACACACAGAGCTTTCTGTGATGCTTTAGCCGAAGAAAGCGCCAGATTCACCTCAGTTCCTACTGCAATTAATGCAAACTTGATCAACGGGGCTAACAGTAACATGCAAGCGGCCGGAATATCTCAGTTTTCATCGATGTTCAGGCCAGAATTCGCCGGATCAGAGTTGATGACAAGTCTTACTGTTGATGGACAAAAGCAAAGGTTGCCAATTTGGCTAGACCACACATGTTCTCCGCTGAATCCAATTGACATAGCAAATAGTTCTAATGGTTTTTTGCAACCAAGCCTAGTGTCCTTGCCGGAGATGGGTCAAACCACACCGGTGAGTATGCTTGGATCTATATCACAAACTCAGTGGCTAAACAAGTACCACGAAGCAACGTCGTTAACGGGAGGCGTCAATCTCTCAATGCAACAAGGAATAAAAGAGGAAGAAGAGAACAATGATTTGTCTGAATCTGTCACTACTTTGTATTCAAACCAGAATCAGCAACAAGGCTCGACCGCTCATATGTCAGCCACTGCCCTCTTACAAAAAGCAGCCCAAATCGGATCTACGAGGAGCAATCCAGCATTTAACAACGGCAGTAACATTGGATCAATGAGCTCGTCTCTTTCAAACGTGTCAGTGCTGAAATTTCTAAGTAGGCAACCGAATCAAGCTGAGAACTTTAATGACTTAGTGACTTCTCTATCTTCTTCAACTCCATTAGCAAAAGACGGAAACTTTTCGAATGATAGATTCTCCAACTCGATCCTTGGTAATAACGTAAGTCATCATTTGGCGATGCAAGCAAATGGCAAGCAAAACCAGCAAACGAAGGTCACAACTGCTACTCTCCATGGGGGCTCTAGCGAGGTCGAGGGAAGTTTAACAAGAGATTTTCTTGGTGTCGGAGGTGAAGCAAGAAGACCATTCTTTCAACAAGAGTTAGTCAAGTTCGCAACTTTAGGTTCAGTCGTGGACATGAGTCAATACAGTACATCTGGCCGTCACTAATTAAGCTATCTGCAAATAGAAGGTAAGGCTATTGTAGTTCATTACTGTTAAAATTGCATGAGGATAGCTTAAAACACTATCGATTTACATGATTAAAGCGCATAATACATTGAGAAAGGTGCAACTCAGCCATGGACACCGAGTTGCGGTTGCCAGAAGAAACCGAGTCAACTCTAGCGACTGACACGTGACTTGTGAGTGGTCAAGGGACAAAGTGGGGACCGCTTTGCATGGTGGAAGAGACTTGACAGAAAGAGACAGATACGGCAAATGAAAAGGCAAGGGCGGAGGTTGTGGGCCCCCCGAATGCATGTAGATGTAGTTCGTAGTTTCGTTTTTACTTTCCTGACGTTGAACAAACCGTAGTAGCACTGTTTACAGTTAGAGACTGTGACAGTGACCACAGCTACTCTACTGTGACGGCTGTGAGTGACCATTAAGTTGAGATCTTCAAACGTTTCCTTTTTGGATCCGCTCGTCTCCTCTTTTTCAAACCCAAAAGTAACTAATTACGCGTTAATGTTAATCAAATTGGAAAATTACTTGAGGTCAAAGGAATTAATTAAGATTGATTGTCTAAAAGTGATTTTTATTATAAAATGCTCTTATCATATATAGTATATCTTCATTAACGGCAGATTTTAAGTCATCATTAAAAGTTGTTCTTATTTTAATATTACAAGATGTGACACACTTGTATGGCTTTATGCTCACTAAGGAAGTCCACATGTAGTTAGATTCTTTGATCTCTCTTTCTTTAATTTCTAAGTTGTTGTGATTGACATGTCTTGTCTTGCATAAAATTGATGTGCACTTAAACTTGGTGATAATATGTAGCGAAGCGACTTCCTTTTATGAATTTAACACTTGTAGATGTTTCAATAATTTATAGCTATCGGCGTGTAAGCCTTATTCTTTATATGTGTAGATCGGATTTTTCTTAACTTTTACTTACAAGTTGGAGACAAATAGAAGCATTAGCAGACACTTTATTAAGGGAAGACGAATTATTAGGTCTAGCGGCTCAATAGAAGAAAAATGTAATATGTATTTTCTCAAGTCGTAATAGAGTTTTGAGAAGATACAATTAACTGGCCACTACACAATTTTTAATCTAAATGAGGATGTACTTTCCTTATCTATATTTAAAACAAAAGGTTAAAAAAATTTCGAGTGAATTCTAAATCGTTATCTCCAGTTCGACATCTAACGATGAATCAGAAGACAAATCTCACCTAATTAAAGATGTAAAATGGTCTTTGATTAAAGTCAACTAGTTCTTATCCGAGACAAATCATACGGGCAACCTTGAAAAGCTTTTTATTTTCTTTTAAGTTCCAAATCAAACATTAATCGTAAATACTCTTTTCGATCTGTATGTAGATTCTCAGTGTCTCCATCCTCACTTAATTGCACAAAGTTTCCTTACTTGACGCCCAAATTGTGAAATATAAATAACCAAATAAAGTAAACGAACTTTAGATATGTTACAACAGCGTAAAATAAAATTGGAAAATAACCTACTTAGAATACCCGTAAATTAACCTTACAAATCAGTTTTTAAGTTTCAAAATTTTTTATTTAACTCAATATCAAACTCTAACTCATGATCGGTAGATACAACAATAACATTAACACCCAGTAAGAATCTCGTTGAGACAAGAGATACTGGAAGGTCTAATATTATGCAACCTTATCTCTAATTAATAGAGAGGTTGTTTCCAAATGACCCACATAAATAAATGAAAATAAATAAATAAATAAATAAATAAATAAATAAGTAATAAAAATGATAAATAAAAGTAAAATTATAATAAAATAACTAAAAAGCTAAAAAAGAAATTAAACTTAAAATTAAAATTAAAATTGATAATAATAATAATAATAATAATAATAATAACTCGTGATCGGTTGATAGATACAATAATTTGTGTGTTCTAAAATTTTGATTTAGATTATCAATATTTTATGGTCTGTTTAATTTTTAGTATTAAAATTTCAATTTTTAATACTTAAAAACACAAAAAAATATTACAAATTTAGTGATGTTCCACCCTTTTTTATTTAAATTATCTATTTTTATTTTAAAGCTTAAAACTTTATTACTATTTATGTTTTCAATATTTAAATTTTGATGAAGGATTAAAATTATAATTTTGAGGGACAAAAAAGTAGTAATCTGAACTCTAATTTTGAGACATCCAAAATTCAAACTTTCATATCACTTAGAAAAGCTTAATTTAGAAGTTAGAACATAAATAGGATAGTGCCAAGTCAAAAAGAAAATGTAGTTGCGTTCAGATTTGGTATAGTAGAACCTGCTTACTTTCTTTTGCTGATCATTGCTGTGTGTTGCACCTTATTTAAGTCAGCAACTTTCATTGAGTATATAGTTGTTTGCTTTCAAAATTTTGGGTTGAAAATTCTAAATTGGTGGGTGAAGCTTGGATTTCCAAGATTAAGAAACGACTTCATTCTAAGTCCACGAGTAAATCAGTGATTCTGCAATAGGGAAACAAAGATAACCTAGCTAGGCGTGGGGAAGACTTTGAAATTTTGCTCTTTGACGTGTTCTTCTCCACCCGCTTTGGCCAAGTCCTACTTGCCTTGTTCGTTATAAAGATATTTTTAATCCAATTGTTGATCTCAAGTTCTATATTGGATCTTATATACTATTGACATACTTGCTTTATAATTTGATAAATGGTTGATGGATAATTTAGAGTTCATATAGGTCGACGGATGTTCCCGTTACACTCGTAATCTCTTAAGGATGAGAACCAATTATGTAACATCTACATCAAAAATTTAAGTATTGTATATGTCATTATTCCGATCTTTTGAATCGAAATTTTTTTAAGAAAGTGTTGCAACAAAAATAAAAAACATATTTCACAATTCACATAAGACTTGGTATCGAATTCTAATAAATAAATATTCTCTCTTATTATAAATTTCTTATTAAATTATTATAAGTTATTAATTTTCGATTCTAAATACTGGAGTAGATCCTAAAGAGATCACACTTCTTCATGAATTTATCTTGAATCGGGATCTTTTGGTTCAACTTTATCCTAATTTTGTTGAAAGAGCAACTTCATGTTTCCCCTTGATTTGGTTAAAATATTTAGAATTTCTTACTTTTTGCATAGGATTAGATCAAGTAATTGTACTTGCAACAAATAAGAAGGTATTGTAACATGCACATGAAAGTTCAACGTAGTATAATAATCAATCTAGCTAGTAGAAGCAAGTAATTAGTACCTTTGAAAGTGTTACTTATATCCGACTTGACTATAAGCTCTAGTCTAACAATATTTTGAAAATTCACATTTTATGTTTTATATATTTTGAAAATTCACATTTTATGTTTTATGAAACTTGTATACTGTAATTCAAGGTGGCAATATTTTATTGGTGATATATATATTAATTTAATTGAGATCTATTTTGGACGTCAAATGTAGGAAATATCTCGTGCTTGATAAAATATCTATCATTATTTAATTTAAGAGAAAAAGGAGATATTTTTCTGTTTACTACTATGTTAAAAAATTTAATGATTGATTAATTAGTTAGTACCTTGGCTGTGTAATAAAGACGTTGATGTTAAAGCATACGCAGTACTTTCCCTAGCAAACGAGAAAGGACAGCTTCATATACATAACCAGAAAAAAAAAAAAAAAACAGAAAAACTACATCTGGCACAAGCTTTTCTCTTAAAGTAACAAAAAGGTTACTGCTCGATTTTTGCCCGTGGATTTCAGCTTCTGGTCACTGTCGTGGGCACAAGGCTGTTAAACACTTATGGAATATATGGCGACTTTTTCTAAACCAACAAAACACACGCTTGTTCTTGCAATATTTGAAATACAAAAACATGCATATATGTATATATCACGTCTGTCCAAAGAAGAGACTATTCTTCCTCCTTTAGATCAAATTTTAATAACAAATTCGATAGGCTGTACAATATAAGTAGTCACGGACTTCTGTCAGTCTCGAAATGAAAAAGGAAGCTTCAAAATTAACTTCAATCTTACACAAAGAGGGGTAGCTTCAAAAGCACATAATATGTTAGTACCATCAAAAGTAGGGTCCAACACAGATAGATCCGACATTTCATCATTAGAGCTTATTTTTGTTACAAAGAGAATATCACAGCAATCAAACTAACCCGCAAATGCAACATATTATGTCCGTAACTCATATCAAAACTTACAGAACGAGAAGTATCTTTAGCAGGAACATTAGTATCCGATATCTGTGCATCGACGGCCTTTGCCGGTGCGGAAGGCCCAGGAGAAAGAAGAACCTGTTATCTTAATACACAGTGTCGGATATAGCTGTATTGGGAAGCCCTGTGGTTATATTCACCTCTCCGGTCAAGTCCTGTGTTTTCAAAAGGATCTAATATTCCAAAATTTTGAATTTATATATCTGTAAATTGATGAGATTTAATATTTCATGAATATTTTTAATAATTATTAATTAATATAAGATTCCAAAAAGTTGAGTTAACGAATTCATGAGATTTAATATTTTATGAATATTTTTAATATTTATTAATTAATTTAGAGATTAAAATTAGACGGTTAGAATGTACGTGGTTAATTAATTAAGATGATAATGCTTAAGGAAAATAAAAAATTTTGATAAAAATATGTTAGTTTAATTTGTTATCATAACTAAATACTATTTGAAATTTTGAACATAAGTTTTGGTTAAATATTATATGGAAGTGACTTAATAGATTATAGAAAGATAAAAAAATTTTAGAATAACTATTGACTAATTTGAATTTCTCAGTTGGATATTATAAACTACAAGAAAAATGTCATTTGGGGAGCGATATTACCAATGAAAAACGTTTGGAAGGAAATGAAAGGAAGGTGATTTAGTGAATTCAGTAGCATTCACAAGTTTTGGATCAGTAATTGAACAATTTTCAAATTCAAAATAAAAAAGATATTTAAAGTATCTTTCGTACAAAAATTGGTAATACATGTTAATTAAGAATTTTTAGGTTAATTGTTTTATTGTGATTTCTTGTTTATAAAAATAAAAAATCAATAATAGGTTTAAAAAATCACTAATTTGTTGTTTGTATGTGCTATGGCAACTAATTTCTAAAATAAAAAGAATAATTTTCCTTTTATTTTTTATTTATCTTGTTGTTCTACCCTCCTCTGCTAATGACTTCCTGGTTTTATTTCTCCTGCTATTCCAAGGACCTCTTTTAGTGATCCCCTGTGTACCTTCATCTCTAGACTAACTACGTTTTTGTCTTTTTCTTTTTCTCTATCCTACATACCTAGGCTTTTTTGTTTAGTTTGGTTATGGGAAAATGGTGACATGGATTCAATTTTTATGTGTGCTAATTTTGATTTTTTAAAATTTTTGGATCTTTGGTTTTGAATTTCTAGTTATGATTTGCTCTTTTATAGTTGGAGGTAGCAGTCTAGCTCATTGAACAACTATTATATTGATTTATTTAATACAGAATAATGATTCCATTTGTACAAGGCTATTTATACGAGATGGTTATTTTGTTAGTTAGTTACAAGAGTTTTTTTTGAAATAAAAGTTTGGAGCTACAACTTTATTGAATAAGAGACACTACAATAAATACATACAATTCGCGACGTTTTTTGAAAAACATCGCGAGAAGATTTAATTATATGCGACGTTTTATAAAAATGTCACAGATTTGTAACACTTTTTGTGACGTTTTTTAATTAAAATGTCACAAAAATAGAAGCCGTGACGTTTTGTTTAATAAAATGTCGCGGTTGGTTGACGTTTGTGTTTAAGTAATATTTAAAAGTAACACACTCCATACACCATTTACCCCAAAGCCCTCTCTGTAGTTGTCTATCCTTCTCATCTTCTTTCTATCCTGTCATACAAACTAGGGTTCTTCGTTTTGAAGTCTAGTGTTTTCCTTCTTCCGTATGACAATTCCATTCCCATCCCTTGCATCTTCACTCGACTAATAACCCTCTCTTTCTAGCTCTGTTTGGGATGGAGAAGAAAAAGTTAGT
>JANITX010000009.1:5905106-5916195 GCA_027564395.1 Erythroxylum ulei
GAAGTCATCACAAGAAGCAACCAACTCATGGATCCAAACGGCAACGTCCCGTTCCGCCAGAATCCGGCAGAACCACTAGCGATAGTGTAAGAATTAGAGTTATTAGGGAACTCGAGATTGCTAGAAACCTGATATTGAGCAGGGCCAGTGATCAATCAGTATGTGACGACTTCTGGTGACTCCTTGTGAGTAGAAGTGTATAGATTACGTAAGAATCTTAACAATCAAGATTTTTTGACAAAAGAATATTAAAAATAAAATAACTAGTTCAAATAAGTTAAATAATAATAAATTTAAATAATGATTGTACTTATTCTTATTAAAATAAAAAATTTAAGCGAATATCCTAAAAACTATAAACGTTCTAATATTCAAGGAATGATTTAAAAATTTCAAATTTTAGAAAATTTAAAATTTATATACATCTTATTTACACTAATGGCCAATATTCTTTTGTAGCGTGGATCGTTACATTTTTTATTCTTAAAATTTTGATAAGCATTTTTAAAATGTTAAATTATGTTATTCACGTGATTATTTTTCAGTAACGTTTAATCAAAAGCGTCTTGAGCACTTAATGAGCTAATAAAGTAGTTATTTCTTTTATTAATTTTCAAACTGTATGAATCAAGGACGACAGCACTTAAACTCTATATATGTACTTTCAAATGATTTTGTAGGACCTTAAACTCAAACTTGGGAGGAGATTGCCAGCCAAGTGCTTTGGTGCTTCATTCGATCCTATAGAGCCCGAAAATGAATTTTTGTAAGAAAAGGATTCTTTTTTCTTTTTTTATGAAGTGTTTTAGAAAAATTTTAATTATGAGAAGGCACTTTTAAGTCATCCAAATTTAGATTAATTCATATTTAAATTGAGTAGACTTTTTTTTGAAAAGATAAAGCTCTGATCTCAACATCTAAAAGAATATATAAGTTCAAATTCGCGACCTCTCTCAAATTAAAAAAGTCCCCTGTTAACTCACCTTTGCCTTTAGGTTGTGTAATACTTTATTTGGTTTATTCTTTTGATTGATTTAGCACACGAGCGCATTAAACTCTTTCCGAAAGTAAAGCAAAAAATTAAATAAATCAAAAAGCACTGAAGGAAGAATAAAATTCAATTGTTATTTAGAAACATAATAATATGACACGAAGCGAAACTGTAAGGTAAAGAAAAACCAAAATATGGTTGAATTATTCAAGAACACACACAATCTTGATCACCCCACCATTCCCCAATCCCACTCGGAAAAATTAAGGAACAAGGAAAGCTGCAACAATCTCTTCCACTGCGTTAAAACTTAATAATCAACCAAAAGTTTACTTCACAGTAAAAACATTGCAGCAATAATACCAACTGCAACCATACCCAAATTGTTCTGCAACACAAGACTCCATGCACCAGACGTGTCATCCTTAGGAACAACTGGACTCCCCGCCGCCTCACTGGTTGGCTTCTTCTTGGGCTTTTCAAGTGTCGGTGCCGGCGCCGGAGAAGGAGATGTTTTAGGAGTGAAAATGTCAAGAGGAAGTAGAATCTTGTCAACCTGGTAAATCGCAAGTTGGTTATCCGTATAAACAGTGCCAGATATGCTTGTGTTGGTCAGTCCAGTACTAATGTTCACTGAAGCTCCCGAGACAGTGATGTTGAATGATACACGACCTCCTGTCCCTGCTTGTGTTTTCACTGGGTTACTTTCTGTCTGGAACTGTGACATTGAGATGAATTTAGGTACGACATGGAACTTCACCAACTCTGTCTTGTCTTCATCGCTCATGGTGTTGAGAGTGCCTACTTTGAGAGCTGACCAGGCGCCATCGGTGGGTGCAAAGATGGTCGCTCCATTGTTTGTGGTGTTGAGCAGTGAGAACAATTCACTGTCCTCTCCGGTAGCTTTCAATAGGCGGACGAATATGGTGTAGTGGCCAGCTTTTGTAAGGACTTTATCAATGTCAGGGGTGCCCGATGTTGATGATGGTATCTGTGCTGCAGTCGGAGAATTTGCTGGAGGGGCTGGCGGGGCTGGAGGGGCTGGAGGCGGTGGATTGGCTGGGGCGGACGCCGGGGACTGAGCTAATATTTGAGAATAGGAAAGGAAGAGAAAGATAACAGAAAAGGCGAAAACTGATTGCTTCATCATCATCTTTCGTTGTGGTTTTGGGTAGTGGTGCTTTGTTACAATTGATATATCTGATCAGTGCTCTTGTAATGTACTATAAATGTGGACAAGTGCTTGGTGAGAAAATGAGGAGAGAAAGATGGGTTTTATAGGTTGGAGAGGAAGTGAAGTTATAGGTTGGAGAGGAAGTGAAGTTAGGTGTAATGTTGAGTTCTAGATACCTGTTTTTAGTTACTACTACAACTTAGTAGCTATGGGTGGCTTATCATTCATGAAAAGGTGGAGGGTATCGATGGAGAGAGAGATATGACACTGGTAGGAACTACTTACCTAGGAGGATATTTCAGGCGGGGCATGTGGGCATGCCAGATAACTCTTTGGATCGATGTCGGGATGAGTTTTGTCTCTCAAACAGGAATAATAGCTTTGTCACTGGCACATCTTTCTGTGACACTTTAGCTTGAAAGAGTGTTGGATAACTTTAGTTTCTTTCACTGAAACAGATCACGTAGGCTATACAAGTGCTCCAAATTTCTCTGGAAGCAATTGCGATTTCACTGCTCCAAACCACCATTGAGAGAGGCTCGGTGCACTCAGATTGTGGCCTATTAAACTTTTTCTTAGGAGCGGTAGTCCGACACCACCATATAGAGATTCACTTGCCAGTAATAAGTACGACTTTAGTTTTTAAAACTTAAAAACTACCTGAGAAGTTAATTAAGTTCTATTAGATTAATAAATGATAGACTGTGGTGATTGAGAAACAAACAACAAATTTTAATTTCGATTTTTTAATTTACCATTATCATCAAATTTTAGTTTAATGGTAAATTAATTAGAATAAATATATATTTTTATCATAGCACCCATTTCCATTTCAATCTTTAATTCTTAATTTTTTGTTTGTCCTCATATAAAATGATTTATTTACCTACCAAAAAGAAAAAATAGTTTGCTTTCATCTAATTTTTCTATGGTATTTTTCAACTCTTCAACACAATTCACTTTTTAAATTCCTGACAAAATGCTATTCGTTCATTATTAGAGACTTACTGCTAGGTTTGAAAGTCAACAACCTATTTTTAATTTTTTATAAAATCACATATACATGAGTAAAGTTCTTTCTAAAATATATTCCTCTTAAACACAAAGCTAAATCAACTTTTAATAACTCAAATTTAAGTTAATACATTACATAATAATTACTAGAAGTCTATTAAAAACAAAGAAATCTTTTTAAAGAAATAATAGAATACATCTAAATAAAGCATTACTCAATCCTCCCTCATTTCTTTCAACTCCTCCTTTATCAATTTCTCATTTGAAATATACAAACTGAGATACTGTATTGCTAAATAGGAAAATTAAAAAAAAACATAATAAAAGTCATCTCCAACAATCATTATATGTAAGAACAATCATAATACCGTGCCTAAATGACACTACTAACCTGTCTTAAATACTTTCCAAGGAAAAGAGGTCATGTTAATGTAACATTTATAGCTTTGTAGTGTCGACTAATGCACATCTTATACCTACCAAGTGTAGGATTAATTCGCTCAGCTACTAAAATGGTACCTGATTTAGTCTAACATGGACTAATTCATCCCAACTGGTAAATTACTGCTAACAACAATTTAGCTTCGAATAATTCATCCAGGACAACAAAATAGTACTTACCTAATTTTGATGTCGAATAATAAGTCGCGACTTACTGTACTCATCATCATAACATATAAAATTTAATAAAATTACTTCTTAAGGTTTCAAATTCACATATTACATACATACTGGGGCACATAACTCTGAGAATACATCCATAATTAATTATGAGCAATTATACGCTTACATTGATAACTAAAATCACAGTTCACATGCTCATTTAATTCTCTATGTCCATAGCTTATGCAGATAATATATAATTTCACATAACTTAATTACCTTTGAAACCATACATTTAACAAAAATCTAATTATGGCATTAGTTAAAAGCAAGATCCTCCATTAATTTTGCTGAAATCAAAAACTAAATATTATAAGCTGTCATATGGCACATAGTTAACATATTTCATATGCACAAACATCAAAATAATACCACTAACTTTTTAATAACAAATTACTTAAAATCTCTTTATAATTAAAGTAAAAATATCTAATTGGACATTGTCTTAAATGTGTAAAAGTTAAGAAAAATCACTTGAATTATTGTATTATCCTTTAAAACAACCTATCTTGTTAGCTCTCCTCTCTCTTTTATGTCTTTGTAGGATTTCTTTTTGAAAATTGTAGATTTTTTAAGGATTTAGTTGCTTTTAAATTTTGATTTTTGAGGGATTCAGCCAATCAAATACCAATAGAAAATTATGCCACTATTGGCTAGTCAATGATAAAGGTTAATTAGTTGATATCAATTTTAGGTCTCTTCTTAAAAGTTTTATAAAATTCTCTTAACTTTCTATATCCTTTTGATTCATATCAATCTAGTATTCTTATTAAAAGTTATAAGAAAAATATTGAATAGTATTCCGTGGTGATAAATTTGTATGTTATTCTCTAGGAATATGAATGAATTGGGTAACAATGCTCAGTGCATAATTAAGATCAGGTCTTATGTAAGCTAAATATATTAGCTTTCTTGCAAGTCTCTGCTATCTTCCTTTGTCAACATTACTTGGTTTGTTTCAGCATATAACTTTAAGCGTTGCTTAATATGTTTATCATCCAATTGACATGCGAATATACAAGTTTATTGTAAAAAGTCTAATGCATGCTTTCTTTATGATACAAAAATTGCTTTTTTAAATCTAGAAACTTCAATATTAAGAAAATATTTTATGCAACCAAGATCTTTTATTTCACCTCTTTACATAAATGCTCTTACGATGTCTTCCTTTCTTTAGGAATAAATCCCTATAACCACCACGTCATATATATATATAATAATAAGAGCAATGATTTTATCTTGCTGCTTTTTTAAAAATAAATATGATCTGAATTGTTGTGATAGTATGCAAAAAATATCAGACTTTATGAAGAAAACCAAAAGTATAATGAGGCATTTTTTATTACTTTGTTTTTGTTGTGTATTTTACAAGGATGTGTACATCTATATTTAAATACAGTGAAGCAATGCTCTTGAAAACGTGCCTTAGATAATTGCTGCAGAATAATTGGTCAATGGACCAAATCCTTGGTGTTTGATTCCTTGTTTAAAATAGTTAGTTGAGATATAGCTGGATATCAACAAATTATTTTATTTGATTCTTATGTTTTTAGCTCTATATAAACTATGCAGTGCATTGAACAAATGTGTGGGTTTTCAGAAAATTCACTTTTATTGTTAGTCCTCAGGCTGTCAAAAACCAACAAAATGTTATCAGAGCATTTGTCTTGATGGACTTGTGAGATGAGCGAAACCAAAACACAAACCTGATTTACAACCTAGAATTACAACAAGAATTACAACCATCTTCCAGCAATGGAGATTGAAACATAACTGTCTCAAGGTGCACCACCAATTTTTTATGGTAAAAACTATCAAGCTTGGGTTGTTTGAATGAAAGCTCATCTTGATGCTATGGATGTTTGGGAAGCAGTGGGGGAAGACTATGAAGTGCCTCCATTGCTAACAAATCTTGCAATGACTCAAATCAAGATGCACAAAGAAAGGAAAAATAGGAAATCTAAAGCCAAAGCCTGTTTGTTTTCTGCTATTTCAAACATCGTATTCACAAGAATTATGGATCTAGAGTTAGCAAAGAATATCTGGGATTATCTTAAAAAGGAATACTAAGGCAATAAAAGAACAAAAAGCATGCAAGTGCTCAACTTGATCAGAGAATTTGAAATACTGAAGATGAAAGAATCAGAAACCATTAGAGAATACTTCGAAAAATTGCTCGGCATAGTAAACAAAGTGAGGTTATTAGGTAAGGATTTTTCTGAAGAATGAATAATACAAAAAGTTCTTGTAACCTTACTTGAAAAATATGAATCTAAAATTTCTGCATTGGAAGAAGCTAAGGATCTATCAAGCATATCTTTGGTAGAATTAGTAAATGTACTACAGGCACAAGAACAAAGGAGGATGATGAGAGAAAAAGGAACCATTGAAGATTTGAAGTTGCTCTGCTAGCAAAAGAAAAAAATTCAAGAGAAGACAAAAACAAGAGTTTCAACAAGATTGATAACAACAACAACAGAAACAATGATTATTCGTATCCACCATGCCCACATTGCAAAAAAACAAATCACCCACAAAGAAAATGTTAGTTGAGGCCTGATATCAAATGCAGAAAATGTGGATAAATTGGGTATATGGAGAATATTTGCAAGTCACAAAATGAAGAGACAAAAGCAGCAACCGAGTAACATCAAGATGATGAATTATTTTGACATTAAAACTTTGCAATTGCTAAGGCAAAGAGGAGTGTTGAAACCGTGCCTGAGATAATTGCTGCAGAATAATTGGTCAACGAACCAAATCTTTAGTGTTTTATTTCTTGTTTAAAATAGTTAGTTGAGATGTAGCTGGATATCAACAAATTATTTTATTTGATTCTTATGTTTTCAGTACTATATAGACTATGCAGTGCATTGAATAAATATGTGGTTTTTTCTGAAAACATAAAAGCCTGTGTTCTTTTTAGCTTCTTCATTTTTCGTTGTTACTCCTCCGACTATCAAAAACTTAACAAATGTTAAACATAAAAGATTTATGTTTATCATATCAAATAAAAATACAACTAAATAATAAGATGAAATCAATAAAGATAAAATGATAGGATGAAATCAACGAAGCTAAAATGAGGGTAGGAGGTAGAGTTAGAGACTGGGCTAGTAGGCTTTGGGATGGAAGGTGAGTGTTAAAAGTGGTGGAGTTACTATTTGGGTCAGGTCCATTATAAGAATGGCGAATAAGAGACCTAAATTGGTCGGGTTAGCCAAAGTTTCCTTTGGTGCGGATATGGTGTCCAGGTTGTCCACTTTCACTATTAAAAGTTGGGAATCAAGAGTTATAAGGTGCGAAAAAGGTTACTTTTGTTGGAGATTGATGAAGAGACTGTTGTTCATGGAGCAAAAACTTAGCGCGTAGTTTTAAGAAAAAGGGAGAGATTTCACAATTTTCCATTGTAGTGATAAATGCTACATAATCTGGAGGTAAACTAATTAGCATGAAAAGCACCAAGTCATCGAATGAGACTAAGTCGCTGATGGCTGCTAGGTCTTTAGTAGTGGTAGCAATAATAGCTAGGTAAAAGCTAATTGTGGAGTTGCCTTTTTGGTTGTGTAATGACGAGTTCGAAGCAGTAATTTTTGAACAATTTTTTGTTCAAGAAAGAGCTAACAATGCCATATTAGAGGTAAGGGTTGCAATAAGACAACAATAAACAAATTTATCTTTCTTCTACCATTATAAGAAATCTGCTGAGGGAGATGAGTCACTAGTAATAGGATCATGGTGCTTCGGTGGTGGGAAGGTTGAACCATCAATATATCTAAGCAAGCTATAGGTTAGTAGTATAGACTTGACTTAATGTCCCCAAACTATATATAATTGTTGTGATCAAGGGTGGTGGTGATGAAATTTGTAATATTTCTAATTGGCAGTGTGGTGTTTTTGGAAATCAAATTGATAATGTGTTTCAGGCTTATATGTAGGTTGGTGTGGATGATAGAGTCAAAAGAATGAAGAAGGATGTAAAAAACAAAATATTAGGTGTGCTCGGATACCATAAAGGATAAATGAAGTATTTTGTATTACTCTATTTGTGTTATATATTTTATATGGATGTGTACATGTGCATTTATACACGGTGAAGTAATGCTATACACAAGGGATTTTTGTTTATCATATCAAACAAAATTACAACTAAATGATAAGATAAAATTAATAAAAATAAAATGGAATCAATGAAGATAAAACATGGATGAATCTCTTCAACATTTTGTAAATCTTCCAAGCTACGCTTTTGGAGATTATTTCAACATATACAATGATTTGGTCATTCCACAAACCATTTTATTTTATTTATTGTTACCATACATCTTGAACGAAGCTCTATATATACTTCTTCGGAAAATTCATCGTGAAAAAAGATAAATTTTACATAAAAATATTATTGTGACCAATCTAGATTTGCAACTAAGGATAATAACACTTAATAGTATTAATTTTAGTTACAGGGTTAAATGTCTCTATATTTAATCCCATAGTTTTTGGTGTAATATTTTATTATCATTTTTGCTTCGAATTGTTAAATTATGCCTCTACTTTATACCTTATAGTGTAAATCCATTGACATTTTTCTCAATGGGCAATCAATGAGCTCCCATGTTTTATTCTTTTGCACGGAGTTCATTTTCTTATTTATTACATCTCTCCATGCTTGATCAACTAAAGCTTCACACACATTGTTAGTAATAGCTACAATAGATAATTAATTTACAAATGACTTATTTAAATATGACAGGTTTTGTTTTGATATAAAATCTCATGGGATATTTGTTATACTTGAAACTTTAGGTTATAAATGGGATTGGGAGTACCTCTAATGAGATGTTCTAGTAATTATTTTTTAGGCGGCTTATGAATATCCTCAGCAACGATTGGGTTTATATATTAGTTAAGGCCTCAAACTCTAATGGCCTTATATCTTATGGTTCAACCATTTCTTCTTGATCCAAGTGATCTTCTGGTTCAACCATTTTTTCACGATCTAAATGATCTTTGAGTAGAAACAAGTTTTTATGCTTTCGAAAACATAAGATAAATTTGTTGATGGTGGAATAGTTACAACCTAGAGCTTGCAATGAAGTTTGAAAGTCAACAGTGCCTGAGGAAGTTCGATTTATTAAATATGTTGCAGCATATAAGATCGAATCAATGATAAAAGAATAACTTCCAACAAATGTCAATTTTTCTCTCTACCACCCAATTTTATTGGGGTATATTAACATTTATAATTTGATTAATATTTCCACGTGCTTTTAAATAATGCTTCAGTTTAGAATTCTGATATCCTCCACCATTATTGCTATAAAGAACTTGGATTTGTGCAAGTCTTAATAAATTTACGAAAATTTTAAAATAATAAATTTACTTCACTTTTGAACTGTATTAACCACATTGTAGTTGTCCCAATATAACCATTAATGAAAGTAACAAACCAACAAGATCTACCCACGATTGAAATTTTAGATAAACCCCATGCAGGCATACATTATAATGAATAACTATAAATGTTAAATCACTTTTGCATAAGCTTAATGGAAATGAATTTCAATAACTTTTTGCCAATTCACAAGCAGCACAAAAGAAAGAAGAGACCTCTTTTTTTTCTCAAATAAAAGGGAAAGAATTTTTTAAGATACCCAAAAGTTGTATGCCTTAGTTGTCACTGTTGCAACTAGACTTCAACTTTATTCTTCTCCTTAGAATTAGCTACTGCCAAAATGTGGTGTAACTTGTCAAAAGTTTTTTTTCACTGTAAGTCTAAATAATACAAGTTCCTTCTTTTAGTATCATAATCAATCGTTTATTTTGTTTGGATATCCTTAAAAAGACAAAAGTTAGGCCAAAAATTCATAATACAAAATAAGGTGTTGTTATTTAAGAAATAGATAGGAGATTATAATCAAGAGATGGAACAACAAAACAAAATCCAAACTCAAGTTATCAGTGAGAGTTAAAGATCCTTCCTCTATAATTAAGGCCTCAGTTACCATTATTAGTAGTAGAAACAATTTTTTTAGAAAGATTGTTTAAGTTCTGTAACTTGTCTGTAATCAAATGTCATATGATTTATTATACTAGATCAATTATTTATACACTATTATACATATGTGGAAAAACGTTAAAAATCTTACTGTTATTGTCTGTAGTTGCTACCAATGTTGATGTTATCTGAGTAATATCTTATTTTGTTTCAACAATAATAACAATTGGGTTTTTGTTGAATTTTACAATAGTAACAGTTGGGTTTTTGTTGAATTTTCTTCTTTGTGATCCCATCAGTCTAGATATCCTATAAGTTCATAGCAACAATATTTTGTATGATATGACTACTTGTAATGGATACATTTGTAGGTATTATTCTCGACATTATTAGTTGTCTTTGATTGCACTACAAGAAAAAGTGGAGTAGCGACGGAAAATTAATAACGGAAATGTAACCGTTAGATTTTAGCGACGAAAAGCTTACTTTCGTCGCTAAAGTTGATTAATTGAGCAACAATAGAAATATTCGCCGCTAAATATGGAGGGAAATGGTGGTGGCAAAATTTGCCCCGGAATTAGTGACGAAAAAACTTGCCCGTCGGCATAACTACAGGAAAAAATATGAACTTGCAATGGGTACTTACCGACGGATTTTTATATAGGTCGGTAATATTGTCGTGGAAAAGGAAAAGATTTAGCAACGAAAAAATTGGATATTGATAATTTCGTCGATAAAAGCGTTGTCTACCCGGATGTTAGCGATTGTAACAAAATGACGTCACTTTTGATTGGGATAAAAAAATGACGTCGTTTTGTTTCGGCAGGGAGCTTGTTCTTACGTTCGAAAACGACGTCGTTTGGAACAAAGACAACGTCGTATGGTTGAAATCCAAACGACGTCATCTTGGTTCCAAACGGATGCTTTCATGTCAACCAAAACGACGTCGTTTACTTTTGAACCAAACAATGTCGGTTTTGTTAACTAAAGAACGTTTTTTACGTTGACCAAGATGACGTCGTTTTGTTTTGTACCAAATGACTATAAGAGTTGGATTGATATGAGATGAATGAATGGTTTTATTCATGAATCACTTATCTGTTTATATACATGTACATTTGTGTATTTGAATATTCAAAACATCATCTTATCTAATCCTATGATTGTGTATTCGTATGATACTGTATAACACTGAATCTTGTTTGAATTTAAATTACACCCTTATCTACATTTGAATTGGTCTTGGGCTGGT
>JANITX010000009.1:5942210-5964129 GCA_027564395.1 Erythroxylum ulei
CTTTCTTACCTCTTACTAATAGATGTAGGATTGACTTCGTTTTTGGACGGTTGGAAAGTAGACCTCCAGGGCTACAACTTTCATGAAGACCAACATTTAAAATTTTGTCGTTTTCGGGGTCAAAATACACGGACCGTGTGAATTTACACGGTCAGGCCGTGTAACCTTCGGGTAAACTACAATATTCACCTCCAAAACTCCTCCACAGGGTCCTAAACCCATTCCAACCTTACATACACTCTTAAGCAATCCCAAATTCACCAATTCTAGCATAAAACCCCTTCATAACAACTCCAACATCAATTATATTTCATTTTACATTTTCTTCTTCCTAACTTTCTATTCCCATAACACACTTGCCTAAATACCAAACACTTCATACTCACAATTCATCATGTTCAATAAAACTGAATCTAAAACTTCAATACACTAGTAACACTTCATTTTACCCCCTATTCTACTTGACATTTTGCACTCTCCATTGCCCTATGTTTGGAAACTTCAATATCCGAATTTGCTCTGTTCATCTCAGAATTGTCTGTTCAATGGCTTAGACTCCACTCTACCTTTACCCATAAAGTATTCATTTGTACCTGCCTTTCAAGCTCAATAGTTTTCTCAAAACAGGAATGCCGTAGCATATCTAATGTCTCCAAGACTTCAAATAATTTCTGTCATAACACCGATACCACTTCTCCAAATCACTCACGTAATACGGTTACAACCTATTGTATCATACTTTCAGACGTGAAACTTCATCATCCACTGCACAATCTCCAAATGATATGCTTATCATCAGTGTCAGGTTCCTCAATTATTCAAATATCTCTTTTACCTTCAACACTTTCAAATTAACCATCTATGATCATAGGCACCAATTGATACCATTTGCTTATATCGCAGAAATCCCTATTGGGGTACTAGTGACTTCAACAGACATCATTCAAATTTTTTCATTGAATCCACAATGCAATCCCTTAATGAAGGTAACATTACCTCTCGTCATTTTCAGTTTCCCCGGAGGACGGCTTGTCTCTACCGATTTTCTCTTTTCTCCTTTAATTCACATTGACATAATCTAATGCCTATTTATTCGTACTTGTACCTCCATACAGTATTTCTCTTCACATTGCAATAGGATCACCTCTAATTGAAAAATCCACTTGCGTAGTTGGATACTTTACATTACCTTTAACATAACGCATATAGTCTCAGTAGTATATTCCAATTGTTATGCCTGAGTCTCCTCTTGAGATATGACTCCATTATACACTTTTGATTTAGTACATATTTATTTTCGTTATGTTCCTGTCATAACCTCTATTAACTTGAATCATCTGCTCATCTTAATTCAATGAAGGAAATTCTTCTTTGCAGGAAGATTCCTTGCTACAATCATCGATAACTTCTCGTCAATTCATTTTTTTTTAATGATCGGAACATCCTTTGCACTAAGGTTCCGTGAGGCACTAATCAATTTCTTTTCCACTTTATTTTACACTTATCTTTTGGTATATATATATCAGAAATCATTTCAGCTCATCCGAAGACCAATTAGTAGCTTACACTACTACACTACTAAGGAGACTTTAATCCCGTTTGATTCTACAAAACTCTTTTCCGTTTGTGCCAATCCTTGATTATGGGAATTACGTCATAATTGTATCCTTTTTCTTTTCTCAAATTTGTCACATAAAATACATCCTTTGAAATCTTAATTTCTTCTGCCTAAACGAGCACTACAAGTGTTGGGTCCGGGATTTGGTACCGGGATTTGGTAGGCCCCGCCTACCCCCGCCTACCCCCGCATACCCCCGCGGCCACAACCCTCAAAGGTATTGTCCTCTTTGGTCTTGAATCCCACTCCACCAGGATTCGAACACAAGACCTCAAGGTTTTGTTGTTTCTAACAACACGCCTCTCACCATTGAGCCATGCCGCGGGGGTATGCGGGGCCTACCAAATCCCGGTACCAAATCCCGGACCCAATAGGCATGACGATGACATGCAATGGGATGACGAGGAGGCGCGATGGGGCGACGACAACGGCGGTCGGATGACGATGACAGATGAGAAAAATAAATGGGGTTGTATGCAAGAGATGAGGGGAAATGGGGGGAAGGAAGCAGGGGTAGCTTTAGTTTTTTTTAAAAAAAAAGGCTTAAACAAAAGCAAACGACGACGTTTACAACTAGATTTTACTGACGAAAAATTTATCGGTAAACTCTAGCATTATTTATCCCATCAAGCATTCCTGCTTTCTTTACCGATGAACATATCTTACCATTGTTATATTTCGTTGAAAATTTTACCGGGATAATTTCTTTTCATATTTACTGACGTATACTTTTTCTGTCGCAAGTCGAAATTTTTTTCGACAATTTTACCGACGAATAATGATTTTCTGTCGGTAATTTCCAACGGTTTCGTTTCCATCAGTAATTATCCATCACTAATAACTAATTTTCTTGTAGTGTCAGGAGGTATTAGTATTGTACTATTCCTTATGTCTTGTTTGATAACCGGTAATAATGAGGGGAAAATGAGAATACAATCTTAATAGGGATGGCAATGGGTTGGCCTATGGGCCAACCCTCCAAGTTTGTTAAAATAATTTTTTAAAAATTAAAAATATAGAATAATTTATTTTTTAATTAGATCAAGGTTTGAGTTACCCAGACCTAAGCTTACCCAAGGCTCAATTCTTTTAAGTAAAATGATATTATTTTGCTTAGAATAATTGGATCTCGAGTTTGTCTGGGCCTGAGCCTGGCCCATAAGTTGGTTCATTGAAAACAACTAAATTTAGACTCATGAATCAAAAATTGTCATCCCTAAATCTTAATTCTTTAATTTTTGCTTATTCGGTTATTAAAAAGGAATAAAATTGAAAATGAAAGAAATCAAATAAATTTTAATCAATCATTGATAATTAAATATCGAGAATATATAAGAGATAAACAACAAATGAGATATTATTAAAATATTATAAAGACATTGCCATAATATTATTAAGATATTATTAGTATTTGATTTATTTTTATCATAATATTATCATTAAAATTAAATATTACGGTCTTTTATATTTATTTTTAACAATTATTTAATTTTGTTTCATTGATGCTGTAAAGTAATTTTTTTGTAATTCTTTTAGTTTTATTCTTATCGTAAAAATCATTCATAATTATTTTAAAATAATTAATTATTTATAAAATAAATCATATAATAACTAAAGTTTGAGTTACAATTTTTATTATTATTCCTAATATTTAATACTAAATACTTTGTAAAAATGTTATTTTATTTAATTTCATTCTTAATAATCACATATCAAACACAAGTAATTAACAATTTTATTCTTATTTGATTCTCATTTTTTATTTATATTATTATTTTATTCCTTTTACTTTATTAGTGGTTAGCAAAGTAGTTAAACTCCTGTTAGTATACATAAGACTTTACAGAAGATCTGTTGTACGATATATGAGAAAAGATGGTTCAATTATTGAATAACACTCACGATCTTGATCAGCCCAACATTCCACAATCCCACTCCGGAAAATTAAGGCACAAGCAACACTGCAACAATCTCTTCCATCCCGTTAAAACTTAAAAATCAACCAAAAGTTTACTTCACAACAAAAACATTGCAGCAATAATACCAACTGCAACCATACCCAAATTGTTCTGCAAAACAAGACTCCATGCACCAGACGTATCATCCTTAGGAATAACGGGACTCTCCGCCGCCTCACTGTTCGGCTTCTTCTTGGGCTTTTCAAGTGTCGGTGCCGGAGCCGGAGAAGGAGATGTCTTAGGAGTGAAAATATCAAGAGGAAGTAAAATCTTGTCAACCTGGTAAATAGCAAGTTGGTTATCAGTATAAATAGTGGCAGATATGCTTGTGTTGGTGAGTCCTGTACTAATGTTCACTGACGCTCCTGAGACTGTGATATTGAATGATACGCGACCTCCTTTGCCTGCTTGTGTTTTCACTGGGTTACTTTCTGTCTGGAATTGTGACATTGAGATGAATTTAGGTACGACATGGAACTTCACCAACTCTGTCTTGTCTTCGTCGCTCATGGTGTTGAGAGTGCCTACTTTGAGAGCTGACCACGAGCCGTCGATGGGTGCAAAGATGGTCACTCCACTGTTTGTGGTGTTGAGCACTGTGAACAATTCACTGTCCTCTCCAGTGGCTTTCAGTAGTCGGACGAATATGGTGAAGTGGCCAGCTTTTGTAAGGATTTTATCAATGTCTGGGGTGCCCGATGTTGATGCTGGTATCTGTGCTGCAGTCGGAGAATTTGCGGGAGGGGCTGGAGGGGATGGAGGCGGTGGATTTGCTGGGGCGGACGCCGGGGACTGCGCTAAAACGTGAGAATAGGAAAGGAAGAGAAAGATAAGTGAAAAGGAGAAAACTGATTGCCTCATCATCTATCGTTGTGGTTTGTGGTAGTGGTGCTTTAAGTGATGTATCTGATCGATGCTCTTGTAATGTAGTATATATGTGGACAAGTGCTTGGTGAGAAAATGAGGAGAGAAAGATGGGTTTTATAGGTTGGAGAGGAAGTGAAGTTAGGTGTAATGTTGAGTTATAGCTACCTGGTTTCTGTTACTACTACAGCTCAGTAGCTATGGGTTGCTTATCATTCATGAAAAGGTGGAGGGTATTAATGGAGAGGGAGATATGACACTGATAGGAACTGATTACTTGAATATTCAGGAAATATATAAGGAGATTCAGGTGGGGCATGTGGGCACATAGCAGATAAATCTTTGCATGAATGGAGGGATGAGTTTTCTCTCAAACAGGAGGAATAGCTTTGTCACTCGGCACATCTTTAAGTGACATTTTAGCTCCAGAGAGTTTTGGAAGACTTCGGTTTTCTTTCATTGCTACAAACAGTGAAAACGTTTCTGAAAAGGAGGAAATTATGAGACGATATCCTTTCTTTAATTTTTCAATGTACTTTTCTGTTACATAAATCTCAACTATTTATTTACTTAAATTTTACGTTTATTTATACAAATTTATGCAGAACCCGTATAAATAAATGGTTAAAATTTATATGACAAAATAAGACACCGTAAAATTAAACAAAAGATATAAACTCGGATATTATATATATATAGGTTATGATGTGATGGATACAAAACGGATGTTTATCATGATACTAAATTTTTCCATCACTTCAATTTTTTAATTGCAGGATGATAAAGTATAAAGGGATGTTAGAAATAAATATCAATATAAATTATCATTACTTTTATAAAATTAGTATTAAAACGATTATAATTACTTTAAATACATTAAAGGTCCTTTAATAATATTTGTGAATGTTCACTTTATAAAGAAAGACTTCTGTTATCACATAACTATATTTTACATTGTATACCAACTAAGACCGTGACTAGTTACTCTTACTCAAATTAGTGAATCTAATTAAATTAAAAAAACTAATTAGTTATACTAATTCTTCATATTCCTTTATCTTTAACTAGTTTTAATATTATACTTCACTTTATTTTAATTAATTAATTAATTATTAATTAAAAAATAATATTATCTATTATATATATATATAGCAAAGGTAAAGAAAAGAAAATTTTATGATTTATTAAAGGGAACTTAACCACAATA
Organism: Erythroxylum ulei; assembly: GCA_027564395.1. Lineage (NCBI taxonomy): Eukaryota > Viridiplantae > Streptophyta > Magnoliopsida > Malpighiales > Erythroxylaceae > Erythroxylum > Erythroxylum ulei. The sequence continues at coordinate 5,947,858 of JANITX010000009.1, forward strand.
AATGTCATTGAATGTCCATATAAATAACGTTATTATAAAGTCGTTACTCATTATAAATATTTAAAAGTTATAAATTTTCATTTTTAACATATTAATACCTAACATCAGAAAAATAAAACCCTTTTATAAATATATTTATAGTCACATGTTGAAAAACTTTTATATATCGGACTGTTCTTTCCAATGATAATGAAGTAGTTTTGAATTTTCTGAAAAAAGTAAATTCTTTAATATCAAAGGTTTTATCTAGTGGATTTGTGTTCAGTGAGAGGTGCCGTTACTTTTACTCATTGTTTAGCAGCGAGTTTAATAATGGAATAAAATATTATCCCCTTATTTAAAAGGAAGGCTTATAATAAATGGAATGGAATAAGATAAAAGAGGAATATTTCATATTATATTTCGTTCCATCGTAAATAGTAAAAATGAGTTATTTCTAATTTTAAGAGTTTAAGATAGAATGTAAAATAATAAATATATATTGCTTAATGAATGTAAAATAATAAATATGTATTGCTTAATATACCCTCAATAATTTTTTATAATACTAATTATACACTCCACACCAATTATACACTCATCCCTATTAACATATGTTTTGATCTATCTAAGATAAAATAGTTATTCAGTATTACTATACATAGTAGTCAACTATGTTCGAATTATTATTTAAAAATTCGAACATACTAGTCAACTATTATAAGACACCAGTAAGCTAATGTTCACTAATGTCTAACACTGGTTTACTTTTAGGGTATATAGTTGACTCATAAGATTGAGTTAAAGATAATTCTTCCTATGAATTGTAGAGTTTCTTTTAACTTTTTATAACTTCTTGAATTACTTCAATATGATATTTTATCATAAATTATATCAAAATCTCGACATAACTTATCACGATTTTTTCTTTTTTAAATACTGTCACTATAATTAATTATCAATACACATTTTAAGTAGGTAATATTGATTAATTTAGTTAATTAATATTAAAATTTTTCTTAAACGTTAAATTCTATCAAATCATAATCATCACAATTTAAAATTTTTGATGTCTCACAAGATTTCATTTTTTTTAAATTAGTGTCTCGTAAGATTGAGATAAAATGCAATAGGGGAAACTTCTTTTCCTTTTAAAAACCAATAACAAAAGTAAGGATATAGTAAGTGACTTTATGGCGGTTTCATACTTGTATATACCTTTTAACAATGACTTTATATTGAGCTAATCTCTATCACAAAAGAAAGCACAATTTCCTGAGTTAGAGGGCTACTGTTAGGCCCTTAAGTCCTAATAATGAAATTATGTGGGCATTGATGAACCTTGATTAATGTTTGATACTTAGAACAATGGAACAAGGCAAAAACTTGTGAGTAGACAAGGAAAACAGGCATTGTCAATGAAAGCTCGAGAGTAAGTGAGTGTTGTCATATATTGGTGCACATTGGTAGAAAACTTTAACGAGATGTAAGATTCAAATATGAGACCAAAAGAAGAGCTCAAGAGGGACCTTGGGTTGAAGGTTAGTTGGATCACATATATGAGGGAGACATCTAAGAGCTCTAAGGACTTAATATGTGTTCAAACTGATGGACTATAACTAATAGACATCACATAAGCAAGTATTGGAACAAATTAGTGATTTAAAAGGTTTTGGACTTGGATGACTCATGATCAATGGATAAAGAACAAGGAAAGATTTTGGATGATGTCGTTGATAAGATCACAGTAGATATACATTAGCTTGAAAAAATAAAGACTATATAGAATAATCAACTGAAGATAGTGAAGTTCTTCACGAATATGGATGTATCTTTCCTAATTATATGTAATCTTTTATCTTTTTAGTTTGGATGTAACTAAATCCTATCAGATAGAATCCTATTTGAATGTGTGTGTCATTTAATTAATTAGTATGGTATAATTTGACAAGGATAAAGGTGATCTAGTTATTTTGGTTCAATTAAGATTTTGAATTGTAAAGCTAGGGATGCTTACAAATAGCTTATTGAAGTCTTGCTCCTCAAAATAGAGATAGAGGGGAGGGCAACATATTAAGAGAGAGCATTCCTTTATATGCTTTTGGATAAGTAATAAAGGATGGTTTTTATCTTAGCTCTTGTATATTTATTATTACCTTTAATTAGCCAATTTTTACGTAGTATTTTTACTTGCGTGTGAAAGTTAAAACACTGTGAGGATCATGAAGTGTTTGAGAATAAGACTTTTTTGATCAATGATTACATAAAAAGGATGAATCTTGCTTAAATGGACCTAATGAGATTATTATACAAAGGAGTAGGCACGACTTCAGTATAAATTTGGTGCTTAGAAGAATTTTGTAACAACCATGACAATTTAGTTACAAGAAATTTCACTCTTCAACACTCATTTCAATTACCTGTGGGAGTATGGTTTAGTGGCTAACACTATAAGGAAAACGAAGTTTAGCAACAGAAAGTACCGATGGAAATCCTACACATTTCGTCTGCAAGCTTAGTTAGCGACGGACAGCTGTAGGTAATAGTTTGTGACGAATCACAGAATGTCTGTCGCAAATTTACAGATAGACATTTTGTGTAACCGACAGTGAATATACTAATGGTTATTCTGTGTTGTCTTCGGTCGGTAAAGTTATCAACGGAATTGGTTATTCCGTCGGTAAGTTAATGACAAAATTACCGACCGTTATTAGTTATCCGTTGGTAAATCGAATAGATTTTACCGATAAACATTGTTTTTCTGTCGATAAATTTACTAAAACTATTTTTTAATAATTTCCCTACATTAAATTTTATTTGATGATCTTATGGTTGATGCATAATTTAAACAGCTATGAGTTATCTGTTGATAATATTTTAATTTGTTTCTACATTTAATTTGTTAAAATAGAAAGTTCATTGATGATATAAAGTAAAAATTATCTTACTTGATAATAAAAAATTATTTTGTACATAATAAGTATTTGTAATTCATATGAAATGACTACAAGTATACTATTCATTTGGTAACCGCAGATGCTCTGATTGCTGCGATGAAGTGCTACCCCTCCCCTTCAACTCATCCACCTCATTATGGAGTTGAGAGCTATGTACTCTATCGACTGTTGTAACTGAGTTGTCAATGTCTATACTATGCTCTGAAGCTCATGAACTTCATTGGGTGCGGAACGCCTACTAGTTGTTGTACTGGACGTGGAAGATTGCGAATAACATATGTTCACAAATGAATTTAAGCCGAATATTCTTCCACGACGGTCCCTGCCACCCACTCCATGAAAATAGGTTTGAGTCTTATTAAAATCTTCAGACTGTTGAGACTATCGTTGAATGTTTTCTTGGATTTGGTCCTATCAGAAGGCAATTTTTATGTTAGTAAGTGATAATTATTAAGCATTAATATTAAAGCATAAATTTCACTTATATTTAGTTCTCTAAATAAGGTGTTGACAAAAGTCACACTGTCATGCTTTTTAGTGTGAATGTGCAAAAAGAGCTGATGAGGTGTAGGCTTTGTGCCCATAGACTTTTCCTTCATCAGAATAAATGTTATAAGTGAACTATAATTTATAAAAATTTTGGCAGAATTTTCTCTATTTTTATGATATTTACCCCTTATTGAACAAAGAAAATAACTTAACGACACAGCCATATATAGCACCAGACATTTATAACATTATCATTCTCTATAATACATATATTTTCATTCCAAAATTCACACTTCAAATTAAATTGAAATACACCAAAGTAAAAAAAAATCAAAATATAAATGTAAAGTGTAGATGCGTACAAGTCTCTCTACATACTCGTGGTGGGTAATAGATCCTCCAGTATGTACGGGAAGACTCTCTCCCCCTAGTCCTCCACGTCTGTTGGTAAAATTATGCTTTGAAATGGACATTGCCTCAGGTGATGTCTAATACTGCTGTTAATGACTCCATATTTGTTCAGAAATATAAGGTGGTCATACACCAGTCTTATGTATTGCACCAACAAAGTCTCAATAACGTGTACATACTCGTCTCTCCCATACTTTATAAATGAACATGTCAAATTCAGAATCCAAAAAAAAAATATTTCTGAAACAAAAGGAAAAACATACAATAAGTACTTATAATGTAATAATATTTATCTAATTAATGTATAAAAATCAATTAAAAAATAAAAAATATTTTTTATCTCAAACTCCTGATAGTAAATTTTTTTTTCGCCTAAGAGATATACTTCCATATATAACTCTCAAGATCAATCCTCTCCATGAATTTGGATTTCATGTTTCTTGAGCACGATATAGACGGAATCAACCTAATATAAAAATAGTTAACTTTATACCATTTTTTAAATTTAAACATACGGTATTTTATGTATTTTCACTTACAAATTGTTGAAAATTGTGATGTAAGTTCTTCCATCAGCTCCCTTAGCTCTAGACTAGAGATTGGCTCCTTCATCCGCATCGTTTACCCCTGATATCTCTGTCGGTATAGTGGTGGTAGATGGTATAGCAGCAGGTATGGAAGGTGATGCCTCATCTGCAAGTGTAGTAGTTGGAGGTACAACATCTGATTTGGTTGCAATTACAGAATGTGATGCTTCACCTGGACAGTAACTGGCACCAAATCGTGGTTTGAACCTTGATCACATCATATCTTGTTTTCTCTTTGGTGGCATATTTCAACCTGAAATTCATATTTGATTGAATATTTGAGAAATATAACAATTTCAATTCAATATTTCACACAATATATTAAAAAGGAAATAATTGATTTTTTGAATATAATATTCTATTACAAACACAAATTAATCGTTATCAGTACTTAATTGTAAATCAAAATCATCATCTTCTTTTCTTAAGAATTAGAATCAAACTCAGGCTCCTCTTCAGTTCTCTTGCCCTCCTCATCCTCTCCAGATGAAATTTCAACGTATTCCTTATTTGGATCATTTAAAGGTTCATTCTCGTCATATGTAACAGATGCATTTATTTCATAAACATCTTCGTAAAACGCTTCCTTTTCCATGTGATTCAAAAACACATCTCAATTTAACTTTGCAAATAGTCAACCAACCTGACTTATCTCGTCGTAAGCTCGGAAAAGGGACATCATACACCTGGGTCGCTTGTATTGCCAATACGAAAGGTTCAAATTGTCTAAATCTTCTTTGCTTGTTGATTTCAACTAGATTATATCGACTATGTACTTTTATACCAACATTTGGAGTTGGATCAAACCAGTAACACTTAAATATTACAGCTCACTTTATTAGCAATGCAGGGTACTCAATTTCAAGTATCTCAATAATTTTACCATAGTAATCCATCAATTATCCCTGTATGCGAATTCCACTATTTACTATTGCCATACTATGACCATGATATTTTGTATAAAATTTATATCCATTAATAAAATACACAAGAAATGATTTCACAGTTCGCAAAGGTCCTTTTGAAAGATCACATATGAACTTGTTCTCTATTGGATTTTCTAAGGCCTACACAAAAGAAATTATCATATTAAACAGTATAATGTCATTTGAACACTTTAATCTTATAATTCAATCATTTCAATAATTGTAAGTGAAAACATACATATTTCTCGAACCATCAAAGAAAGTGTCTTCCAACTTCTTTATCAATTTCATTATGTGTTTTCTCAGGCATTAGCTTATGTAACCATTCCTTGTATAATCTAAAAACATTATAATGTATTTCAGTTATAAATAACACTAAATTTTAAAACTCAAATAATCAATTTCAACTTACTACATGAAAGGTTGAACCTCTTGATAGTTTAATAAGATATAACCATAGGTAGCCTCAATTTCTTCCTCTATTAACATTTTTCTTATTGAACATCCATATGTTCGTCCAGCATATGTAAAAATGGATAAGTTACCATCAGTATCACTCGTTCCTCTCCCATTGTCATTACGAGAAATTTTTCTTTCTCTTGTATAATCATGCAGCTCAAAATAATGTAAACAAAATGTAATAGCTTCCTCCACTAAATAAGCATTATTCACCTCGTAAAATGAATAAAGATAGATTAATCAATAGCAAAAGTTATGACAAGTTTACGTTCTTACAAGTTTCAGAAACCACGGGGACCTCTATTCCAGCTCACTCCACGACAGTGTTTCTGGGATTACAAAAGATCTCTTTACTTACATAATGTGCTATTTACACTACATCATATTGTAAGTGCCATTTGATTTTGGTGAGGGGAGGTAGCAAGCAGTCAGCTCGTTTTGCAATGATAACTGCCCGAATCCAGTTGACGATTTTATCTGCCAACTTGTGCTTTTCTTCTACAATGAGTTTATATAGTCTATTATTTCGCTCCTTCCATAGCATGTATATGGTAGTGATGAATGCTACTTAGGGGAGTATATCATTGTCATGGCTTTGGTGGATTACCCAATTCAGCATGTCCTCCCATTTATAGTTAAAATCTGCAGCTTCCAGCATATATAAGATTGTGTTCCACACAGCTTTGGAGTATTCGCAGACAAAAAATAAGTGATTCCTATCCTTCTTTGCTGAATGACAAAGTAAAAATGTTTTATCCGTGGGTGAGAACCAGCGACATTTAGTTCTTACACGATTCTTGATCGCTAACCACGTAATAACAGATCTTTTAGGATTCAAGGTTTGTTTCCATAAGAGATTGAACCACAGTACTGAGGCTGATGCATTCCTGAATAAGTTATAGCATGAAGCATTTGTAAAAACTCCCCGGGAGTGAAGAGTCCATAGGATTTCGTCTTCAGCTGTGAGATCTCTCAATTGTGGAAGATAAGCCTCTAACGTAGAGAGTTCCCGAGTGCGTCGAACCCATTCCCCATCTTGAATTAGAGCCGATACATGAGAGCTGGGTGGAATTCTATGTTGAAGGTGTCCGAAGATTGGGTTATCGACAATCGGGCCGATTTTGAGCCAGTTGTCATACCACACCCACGTAGCTGCACCATCTCTTACGCGATGTTTTATTTATGGGTATGTCGATTGTCTTATCTTCAATAGCTCATCGAACGACCATAAAAAGTTATTTGATTTTGTAAGCTACCAGAAATTTTTGTCGCGAAGGTGGAATGTATGTATCCATTTGGACCAGAGACTTTCTTTGTCTGTGAGAAGCCGCCAAATTTTCTTGCACATTAACACTTTTTGTATGTTTGAAATTGTCGCTATACTCAGTCCCCTTTGTTTCCTAGGAGCTGTAACTTCACACCACTTTTCCTTAGCTGTTTTGGCATATTCAGTGCTTCCATAACAAAGAAAGCTAGGCTTTGATAATTCTATCTCCTTTGTTATTTGTCGTGGCAGCACCAGCACAACATGAGTTGTCCAATGCACATGCAAGCTATTCAGGACTGAAATGATAAGAGTGATTCTCGCAGCATAGGAGAGTTTACGATTTCGCTAGGAATTCACCTTAAATTTTATCTTCTCAAGAAGTGGAATACAATCTGCATATAATTACTTAAGCTTAGAAGTAGTGATAGGCACACCAAGATATCAAAATTCAGGAGGTTGAATTGTCAACCCCATCATTTTGCTCAATTATTCACCATTGTTCTCGTCCAAGGAGATATAGATGCTACTTTTCCCACCATTGGTTTTAAGACCAGACCACTTCGAAAACAATTTCATGATATGCCTCATGATGTTGATGGAAGGAATGTCTGCTCCGCTAAATAAGATGAGGTGATCTGCAAATATCAAATGAGTAATGGACAGTTCAGCACACTGTTAATGATATTTGTAATATCCATTATGAATCATGAAAGCCTTGAGTAATCTCAACACCCCCTCCATTGCAATGACAAAAAGATAAGGGGATAACGGATCCCCTTGTCTGAGTCCCTTATCATTCTTGAAAGGCTTAGATGGAAATCCATTAACCAGGACACATATCGAAGAAGATTGGACAACATTCATAGTCCACTCGATAAATTTAGCTGGAAAGTCCATCTCCTTTAGACAAATTCTGATGTAGCTCCAGTTGAGACTGTCATATGCTTTATAAAAATTGATTTTCATCATACAACTGCCCAGCCTCTTACCTGAAGAGTAATCTTTCAGCAACTCTTGTAACAAAAAGATATTGTCTCCTATGTTTCTACCAAGAATGAATGCACCTTGTGATGTGTCAATGAGCTCCATAAGCACCTTTTTCAATCTGTCAGTTAATAGTTTTGCAATAGTTTTGTAGATCATATTCCGACAAGAAATAGATCTGAAATCTCCCATAGTCAACGGTTGTTTCTTCTTAGGGACTAAACACACATAGGTGTTATTTGCTTCTTGCAACAATTTTGCTGAAGAGAAATATTCCAAAATAGCCTCAGTGAAGAGTGTCCCTGTTATGGCCCATGTGTGTGGAAAAAAACCAAGCAGTAAATCCTTCAGGACCCGGTGCTTTGGAGGGGTGCATACCCAAGACTATCTGCTTGATCTCATGTTCAAAGAAAGGTTGAATCAGTGCTTCCTTAAGATCACTACTTATCGTCCCTTTTAGTATGTTTTTCATACTCTTCGTCGGTTGTTCAATCACCTTAGGTCCCATTAGCTGGACGTAGAAGTTTCTGGCCATTTCCAGAAGCTCATCTTGATCTGAGATTAATCGGTCCCTGCAGTCCTTAGTACTGTTATACAATTACCATTTGTTCTAGCTAGCAAAATGGAATGGGTATTTGGAGTTGGAGTCCCCATCTCTAAGCCAGTTCAGTCTGGCTTTTTGCTCAAGTATAGAATTTTGAATAAGTTGCAGCTCCTGTTGATACTCCTTGAATAAATTCCTTTCTATCACCCGCAGTTGTATGTCCACTGGGGAATTGTAACAAGCTATTTGCGCGTTTGTTAGTTGCTCTTTAAGGGCTATTAAGTTCGTTGATTTGCTACCCCTGAATTGCTTGAGTGCTCCTCTAACCAGCTGTAATTTTTTTCATCAGCTGGAATGCTTTAAATCCAGTGATCGGTTGTTGCCACACCACGTTTATGAGTTCCAAAAAATCCTCCAACTCAGTTACTCAATTAAAGAATCGAAAAGGAGCTTTATGTCTTCTATGTTCCAATAAACCCTGAAAGCGTACATGTTGGACAGAGGTTTTGTCCAACACGTACGCTTGCCTGCAAAAATCTTCAAACCTATTCCGTGTTGGCAAGAGCTCTATCAAGTTTTTTCCGTGTATGAGTAGCCAGTTGTTGGTTATTGGACCAGGTAAATAAAGTACCTTTTGTAAAATACTTTGTTTATTTATAATTATTCAATTTAACTTCTTAAAAAAATTAAAAATGCATTTTTGACCTAGAAATAGGGAAAGCAAGGTTTTCAGTCCTCTTATCTTTAAAGCGTGTATAATCAGGTTATTGAAAATCGGGTATTCTACGATCAAATGATATAAAAGACTGTTGAGATATTCGAAGCTGTCTTCTAAATTAAATCAGAGGCAAGGCCATGATTGAAATATCTTTTATTTTTAAAAAAATTGTCATTGTCATGTCCTTATACTGAGCATTTTAAGACAGAAATAATCCATAAAATAGTATCCAAATAACCTGCAGGTCCGTTACTTAAAACAAATTGCCTGTCTTTGTTTTATCAGAAGTTCCGAGACATTGAGTTACCGATGTAAGAAAAGTAGACAAAAGTCGTGTCTGGTAAACAGACAATAAGTTGTTTTTTAGTGGTTTGATCCAAATTAGCTATTTACCTAAATGATGATATTATTTTTCACTTTATTCTATGTTTTTAAAATTAGTTTTTTTATGGTACAATTATCGTGAAGTTTGGAAGAATATCGTGTAAAAGGATTAATTAAACTTTTTAATTTTTATTTAATTTTATAATATTAATTTACATTTAAAATACTATATTATTAAATTTTTGAACATAAAGAGTCACATCAAATTAATATTTTTAGTATGTAATTATTATATATATCGTATCTGTATCATTCTATAATTATAGATATTTTTAATTTATTAAATAATAAAATTCATATATGTTATATGAAAAAATACTAATATGATGTAGCTCATTGCATCATTCATATTAATAAAGAATTTAGCGTTGGATTATTATTATTATTATTATTATTATTATTATTATATTTTTGTTAAAGTTATAAAATTAATTTTTGTAAAATTAAATATTTAAAATCTAACTTCTTATAAGAATATTCAACGACATACTAAAAAATATAATGTTCATATTCTTATATTTGTTTTTAAAATCATGCTCTTAGAAGACATTTTACACACCAACTATTACTAAACAACTAATTTTACCAAACATCTTTAATAAATAACTAATGTTATCTGCTGTCAAATTAGTTGATATAACCATCTATCAGTTAATTGTAGATAGAATCAGTTAACAACTAATGCAATTAGCTGTTTAAAGTTTTGAACCCATTGAGAAAATAGGGAATATACAAACAAACTCGAATTGAGCGATAATCCAATTTTTTGTAACTCTCATTACCGCTTAATGATGTGTTTTAAAACATCACATGCCTGTCATTATCCTATCTGTTATTCATTTCACATTCTTGTGTCAATACTTCTATAAAAGAAAATGTTGATATGATGTGGTAGATGATGTCTACTCCTTTTCATGGATTTTTCTGCCTTGAGGATCACAATCCTAACGCTTTCGGTCCGAGCGAGTTAGATACGGACAAATCACCGAGGCGATTGTGCTTCTTTTTCTTTCCCTTTAGGCCTTTGTATGCAAGGAGTGCAAGTACTACCTTTTTCTAACAATAGACATTGTTCTTTGCATGTCTAAAGTCTTCCATATAATCCAATAAAGTAGCACCTGCACAAAATGGCAAAAGATAAAAGAACAGAGAAAATGGTATCATATACTTGAAAAAGAGAGACCGTGTTTAACATAGTTTGGAATAGATACATTCTCAACTCCATCATCCCTTTACTAGAGGATGCCAGGCTATGACTTTCATGCTTACTAATCGACCACCACTGCAGCCTCTATCTTTCCGAGAGATCACAAAACCAAAAAAACATACACCAGATTTGGCAACCGCACAAGGAAAGAGGTTGCTTAAGTTTATGCGGAGGTATATTGACCAGAACACTGACAGCTTTGATAAAATCGGACATATTTTATTCAGCAATTAATGCAACACATTTCTGGTACAGAGATAGTATAAGCCATGTGATAAACTTCAAAAGTTGAAAATATATCCAAGGGGAAATGAAATCAGAGAATTTGCACGTACAAGCCTCTCAACTCATCTGTAAAGTAAAGGTTTTGTCTTTTGCTTCTGTCTACTTGAGTAGAACACCGTCTCCACTAAGAATTGAACCAGATTCAGCAGAAAAGAAATTTCCTATAACGATCAGCAGAAACGTTTTCTTCTGCCCAACTATCATGTTATCTTCATTTCCTTCCTGTCCTGAACTCTTCCTTCTCAATATGATTAAAACCAATAAAAAATTTTAAAAAACGGAAATTTTTTAATTAGAAATCAAACGGTGACTAATATTGCATTTACGCCACCAGCTGCTCCTGCTCACTGTACAATTGCTCCACCCAAGCAGGGAGATTATCCATTCCTGTGGTGTTGCGATGGCATTGTTGCTGTTGCTGTTGCTGGTCATCCTCAAAACCCAATGGCACAGTTATGATTGGAGAATTATCCTTCACTAAGGAGTGAACCCATGACACATCTGGCTCAACATCTGCCGGCACTGGAACTCCTGCTCCTGCCAAACTGCTGCCATTGCTTCGAATTCCGAAAGATGCAGCCTTTCGCAGCTTATTAAGCTCTTCTTCCTGGATTCCCCAATCCAATTTTCCACCAGGAGAACCCCAATCTGTAAGGCTAGAGGAGAATGTGGCAGCTGAAGAAACTGGCGTAGACAGCCCAGTACAATGACTAACAGCACTTCGCTCAATAAAGCTCTGACTCCGCTGGTTTGCAAAAGCAGCAGACTTTGAACTGAAAGCAGCTGCTGATGGATCAAGCCCAAAGGATGGTAACATCCTCACAGGAGAAGAGGAAAACGTGGTGGAATAGCTGGATCGTAGCTGCTGGTCTATGTTTTGGCTTGTTGGGATCCTTTTTGGGGAATGCAACTGAGATGTTAAAACATCAAGTGAAAGCCCCTGCAATTGAGGTAAAATTGTTGGATCAGCAGATCCAAAAATATCTTCAAGGTTAGTAGGCTTTCCTCCTCCAAACCCATTCAATTCCCCAGTTTGTTCAATAAAGGAGTTAATAAAAGCTGCTGTAGAGAAACCATTGCTCCAGCTGGATGGCGAGGCAAGACCAGATACCTCATCCAAGAGCCGTTGCTGCCAACAATGAAGACTTTCACGCTCAAGAAAGTCCAAGTCCAAATCCATATCTCTAGCATTAAGTGCAGATTTCAACCTGCTACCAGAGAGCTGCAAAGTGGAGGAAACAATATTGGACTGATTTGACCATCCAGCTATAGGAGAAGAGGGGCCAGAGGAGGTTATGGACGGTGTTGAGACTGATGGCACTAAGACAGATGGAGAACCAAGGGCAAGAGCACTAAGAGAACCAATGTCCAGATTCGACCCATTAGCTAAGTAAGATCTAGGATATGGCAAAGCAGAACCTGTTGAGGTATACAAAGGACGAAGCTCTTCAAGTTTGTGAGCAAAAAAACAAACTCTTCTACTGCAATTGGTCTCATCTTTGCAAAGGCGCGTTCGATACTGGGCAGGATGAAGCCAGCACTCAAAAATACCATGTGCATATTCACAGGCGTCACCATGCCTGCATGACCCCTTGCGAAAATCAGGGCAAGGAACACAGCTATAATGGTACGTCCTAGGATCACGGCGCCTTGCATTCTCCCCAGGATGAACAAATGGGCATTCTGTCCAATCATGAGAATAAGCCCTTGAACAAGGCTTGATCTTAAATGTATACATTCGAAATTCATCAGTCCCATAAATCCCATTCTTGATATCTGGAAGGGTGAGATCAACAGGATATTCTTTCTTCTCAGGGCCCTCTTTTGAAGACCTCGGTGTTGAAATTTCTAGTTGTTCTTGGGCTTCCATTTCAATTCTATCAGGCAAAAAGCAAGCTTCATCACTACTGCTACCACCCTTTAGCACGATCTCCAGTGCCTTTCTCCTATAATTTAAATCCGAATTGCAAAGTATAGGAATCACATCAATAGGACGATTTCCGTTAGCATCAACAGGGTTGGGGTCAGCAGAGGCATCGAGCAAGAGCTTAACAACTTCAAGAGTAAAAGATGATCCACCAGCAGCAGCACAGTGGAGAGCCGTGACCCCATCAGGTCCACAATTCTTGTTAACATCGACAAGCCCTGTTCCCAAGATATACTTCACCACATCTTTGCTTCCAAACAAGGAAGCAACCATTAAAGGCGTCCTCTCTTCAAAACCCATCCCTTTTAAGCCCATTCTTCTTCCATACCACAGACCTGGCTTATCAACATCGAGTCCATCTTCTTCAATTGCTTTCCTAAAACCGATCAGATTGTTTGATGCAGCTAACTCAAGTAAAATTGAGGCATTGTCATCTTGCTTTTGATATTCATTCCCCATAGCGAAACCAGTTTGAGTTGGTTCCCTTTTCGAACCACTGCACATTTGGAGAGCTGTCTTCTTTAGCCTCCACTGGGACTCTCTTTGCCCTAGAAACATTCAAAGGAATAATCACAAAAAGTCAAAGCTTTTTATTTCAAAAGTTGGTAACAAGATCACCATCAAATTAGATGGAAAGCATATGTTATTGGATAAAGTATTACGGCTTGTGAACAAACTAAGCAAACAGAAATTACAAGCCAGCAAACTTCAGAACAAACATAACCTGCGAAACCGAAATCGGTTACTGCCCAACCAAATAAAACTTCGTCATCAAACGGGTCCTGAATCTGGTTCCCCAAAGTAAAACAAACTAAAACTTGTGCATCTAAAAGATACAGTTCCACCATAAACAACCTAAGCAAAGAACCCACAATTTAAAATCCGTTCTTTACCAACATTAACGACCAACCAACAGAACATTCGCCAAAAACTTACAGGTTAACCCAAACCCAACTTTAAAAAAGGGAAGGACAGAAACAACAATAGAAAGAGAAAGAACATACCTTTAATATTAAAAGCACTGAGGAAGTAAGAGCCAGAGAACCCAGAACTAATTTATCTTCCCATAACTGCACGAAGAAAAATAAAAATACACTAGTAAAAGTTAGTGCTGAAGAGAGCGATTAAAGAGAGAAAAGGTGAAGACTTTTGGTCATGGGTTCTAATCTAAGGCCGAAAACGACGAGCCTACTAAGGAATGAATGCAAATGTGCTCCTCCTTAGCCTTCAACTTTCTATTTATCTTTTTTTTCTTTCGCGCTCTAACATAAATGCAAATGCAAATGCAAATGTAGATGAAAATTGAGGAGATGTGGGTCTCACCAACGAGTGAGCCCGTCGCAATTCCGCATTGTCACGCTTCACGTGTTTTCGACAACTTTATAAATACCGTATCGATATTAGTATTATATTAGATTTTGGTAGGGTATTATACTATTATATTGGATTTGCCTTCTCTTGTCTTTTCCTTCCTTGCATGTTCAATTAATTTGGTTCTCTGAAGCCCTAATTTTACCATGGACAGTGGATTTGAATAAGGAATTCACTATCTATGATTTTTGTTAAATTTTGGTTAAAACTTTTTATTTTGTGCTAAAAGGTCCTACTTTTTTCAAAACTTACATCATCGCACTGGTATTTTAAATATCGACCGATATTATGTAAGATCACTATTTTTTTTTTGAAGGCGAACAGTACAGTTACACAGTAAGTTGAGGGAAACAAATTCCCGACAAATCCTTCAGGAGGACTAGGTGGCACCCAACGGGTGCGGTAGTGAAATAAGTAACACCTACAGCAAAATGACTGGCATAGTTGGCGAGCCAATCAGCACATCTATTGCTCTCTCGATACACATGTCGATGAACAACAGTCCAGTTCCTGGTGAACAACTTATGAATGCGTCGGACAAAAGGATTTAGCGACCGGGATCGTTGATCAGCAGAGGAGAGGAGATCGGACATTGCCTTGGAATCGACCTCAAGTTCAATCCAACGATGTCCCAGATTCCAGGCCAGTATACACGCCCCAGAGTTCCGCCGCCATGGGCGAGCACCAGCCAATATGATGCGAGAAGCCACCCCTCCATAGTCCTTCACTGTCTTGTAAAATGTTCCTGCTGTGGCGGTCAAGGAAGATCGCTTGGAGGCGCTGTCAGTGTTGAGCTTGATCCAGCCCATGGGAGGTTTGCGCCAGCCGATAGAACGCATGTGCCGAGGTGGAGGCCCAGTAGGAAGCTCCCGACGATGCCATCTAACCGCCTGGTGGAGAGTACCTGCATAAGACAAAACAAAAGACTGGGGTGAGGAAGGCCAAGTAAAATGCTCCTCAAAGAGGATCTGATTCCTCCATTGCCAAAGGAACCAGCACGAAATCCCAAAGAGGGTCGCCTAATCGTGCCCAAGAACTTGATGATTGCAAAGAAGGTTGTGACGAAACCAATCCCGAAGCGGTTGAGCGAAAAAGCCGTCAGGAATATGGAAAGCAGTCCACACTTGGCGAGCTTTAGGGCAGTCGCGAACGACGTGCAACGAGGATTCCTCCCTGTGGCAGTGATAACAAGCGCTATCCGACGTGCAATGCATACGAACCCGATGCTGATTCGTGAGGAGCCGGTCGTGGCCCAGCAGCCAGAGAAAGGAGCGAATGCGAGATGGACCGGACTACTTCCAGATAAGCTTCCAAATGGCGTGGTCAGCCAGGTCCACATGGCCCATGCTCATGGTATAGGCGGAAGCGACCGTGAAATGCCCAGATTCTGAGGGACCCCAAATCAACTTATCCGGCCCAAGAGTAGTCGTAGGAGGAAGCATGCCGACAATTAATCTACAAATCGCCGTTGGGAGATAGGATTGGAATAACTCCCAATGCCAATTACCGTCCGTGGTAACAAACTGCCGTACCGTAAGGTTGCGAAGGGAGTCGGGAAGCGGCCTAACGGCGTGGGAGAGAAAGGGGCCAGCACCCGAAATCCAGGGGTCTAACAAAAATTGAGTGCGAGCACCATCGCCTATCATCCACTGTAAACCCTGCTGAACCAGGTGCCAAGTAGACTTAATACCCCTCCAGATCATGGAGCCACCAGGAGCATCCAAGGAGGTGGGGATATGAGTGGTGTCCACGTTATACTTAGCAGCAAGAACGGTAA